>JZLH01S0171221.1:43722-60637 GCA_001188425.1 Eucidaris tribuloides | reverse complement strand
AAAAAAGAAAAGATCCCTTTATAAATGTAACCCAAAACAGCCGTAAACAAGTGGACGCCTAAATGGCTCTACCTAACCTGGATAACAACAACAGACCGCAGAGTAGAAAGAGTGCCGTGCCTCACCGATAGCCTGGCTCGTCGGAGAGGGAAAGAAGGAGAAACAGGACATGAGCCGTCTGTAACTGGGACTTAAGGCCAGCTGACTGTCTGGTTGTATAGATTCTGGCCCCGCTTGGGCGAATGGAACAGGGTGCGGGGGTGGTCAGGGGCAAGGCAGGCAACCCCCCCCGTGGGGTGGGGAAGAACAGAGAAGCATATTTTTGTGTATGAGTGAAAGGGTGTCAGAAAATTTAAGAGCGGGCGGTTGTGTGATTGGTTGGTTTGGTGCGGCTTTTGGTTATGCTATGTTGTATCTACAGGCTTTATGGTTGAGTTGAGCGTTAATTCAATTTTATTATTTTGCGGATGTTTCATTTAGTGGGTATTTGATGGTCATTGGGGGCTGTGCGTTCTCTTCTATGGGTCATGCATGGTGGCGGGGGTGCGCGGCGCGGGATGTGACGCGAGGGGTGCACCATCTATCGATTTATGCTTTATGTCTATTAATTTAATTTTTATTTATTTATTTGTATTTGATTTATTCTTTGTCTCCTTGTCTTTGTTTTGGTCCTCTTTTGCTCTTTTTGAGCGTCGTTATATGGTTCATTTAATATTTTTGTTTTGTGCTGGGGTGTGGTTCCCATGTAATTAATGTGCCTTGCTCCTACTAATTCCTAATGCCGCCATAATGCCGGATCGTATAGAAGTGGTGTTGAAATATGAATAAACTATGAGTTTAAATCGTATTTTCAAGTGATTTTTGCCTTTGGCTTCTTTCTTTCTTCTTCTTCTTTCCCTCTCTTCTTTCTTCCTTCTTCTTCTCCTCCGTCCGATCTCCTTTCTTCTTCTCGCTTTCTCCTTCTCCCTCCTTCTCCTTCTCCCTTCTCCTTCTCCCTTCTAATTCTCCTTCTCCCTCTCTCTTCTCACTTCTCCTTCTTCTTTCTTCCTTCCTTCTTTCTTTCTTCTTCTTCTTCTCCTTCTTGTCTGCTTCTTCTTCTTCTTCTTTCTTCTTCTTCTTCTTCTTCTCTCGTTCTTCTTCTTCTTCTCTTCTATCCATTTCCTCTTCTTCTTCTTCCTTCATCGTCTTAATTCTTGACCCACTATGTCAAGATGTCTTTATTATCATCTTCGTCTTCTAATATTTGTTCCTTACTCTTCTTTGTTTTCTTCCTCTTGCATCATGTATTTAAGAACCCGTACAGAAATTTCGCCAAAGATACACAAGATATACAAGGTATTTTGAACAAAAACTATGCATTTAAAATGAAATATGATATAAACAAAAATAGTCGCACTTCATCGAAGAGGAGAATGGAGGATTCAATATAACGAAAGAACGTTGATGCTATAAAAAGCGTTAAAAGTATGATGTTGTTGTTTTATTCAAGGGAGAATAAAGCTTTCGAAACTTCTGTGAATGTTCAGACACCGACACGCACGTCGAGACTAAAGAACAATTATGGTTTTTAACCGCGGCCAAACAGGGTATTTAACTACAATAAAACAGCCATTAGTCGGTTTTTATTGCCTTATATGATTTTATAACCCATAAAAATTCCTTTAGTAAGTCATCAAACAAGAATTAAGGATTCATAAACGATTTTGAGCGCTATTGACACATAAGTAATTACAGAGGATGAGAGCAATTCCTCTTGCTTACATTTTTGTTATGTACACAGAACCTCCGGATCAAATGACGACTATTTCAGAATAAAAAAACTCTAAAACTTGGAAAGGTAAATAATATGATCATACAGAATAGGTTTCGATCAAATTCTAGATTACGTCTTCAATTCCAGAAACTGTAGGTCTGATTTGTGAGCAATATACGCCTATAAGTTGAAGAGGGATAAATTTAGCCATCGAGGATATGCATTACATGTATTTCACTATAAGACAATTTAAATACTGAAATAGTCATTCTGTATCATGATCCTATTATTTTGTCTCTTTAGTAACTCAACTGGTCGAGTTCTATATTACTTCCATCTTATTTAAAATAGAAATTCCAGTCCAATTTTAGCAAAAATGTTACAAATGAAAGCAGGAAAATCCAAATAATATATTATATTCAAATGACTATAATAAATAACATTAACCGAGGTGGTAGTATGCGCACGTCACCATAATATATCAAGAAAAATTCGAGAAAATGGGACAAAAAGTTTATCAAAATGCACCTCAAAAAATCAAACGTTATTTTACTTTTAACCAACAAGAAAAAAGTATGAAGGATTTACTGTATATTCACCAACAAATGTGTTCATCACTTAGGCCTATATGTTCTCTTGTTTAGCAATGCAGAATCATTTGACGTTGAACGCAGAACATTAACTGCAAAATCACTGAGCAGTGTTTGGATATTATTGAACTATTTGCACTCAAAGTGAAGACTGCTAATCTAATTCTCTATTATAATTGGTACATGTTAGAACAGAACCCCAAGCCCATATTGTGCCAAAAAAATAAATTAAAGAAAGTTTTCTTCATCTTTTCTACCCGAAGACAACTCGGCAATTCACAGTTACCATTTCCAGGGGATTTTCAATTTCGATTGTCTTCAGCTCTGTAACCCCTTAGAATGTTCACACTGAGATGAACTTTTATATTCATATTATGTAAGTCCATATGTATATTAATTGAGGGAGATATTGAATCGATACTCGTTCGATTCAAGGATTCAGAAATCCAAGATAGTGTCGAGTGACAACTATTAATGATTTACCGATCACGCCAGCGCCGGTTTCATTGTTCTGAATGTAATAAGCACTCACTTTATAACCCCCTAGTTTAGAAAATCCCCATAGAATTCTTGAATTAATCACGTCTGTTTGAAACCTTACCCTGTCAGAAAACTTCCCATTTTCATTGTCACTTTTTGAGGATGAAACATCGTGTTTTACCATTATTTACTTTAGGATTTGATTGCACTGTATCGCCTTTCAATCGATCTCAAATTGTCGGTGATTTTTCAGACGAGGAGGGTGTTACTAAATCGTCCGACATCTCCGCACATCGGCATCTTTGCATTGTATTCTTCGACACGCACTACCTGCGAGGACGCATTTAATCTCGTTTTACTTCCACTAGAAAATCATACCCTTTTTCGAAGCCAGAAATAGACATGAATGGTATGAAAACAACGCCGTCGTCACCAATAATTATATCCGCAGAAATGTAATTATCAGATGAAATGCCTGTGATTTTTTTATACGAAACGGCACTTAAATTGTGTTCATCTTTGCACCACGTCCAAAATTTTCATGAAGAAAAAATTAAGATCAGTTTGTAAGAGAACATTATTTAAGTAATATTGTGTCAGTAATAGTGTGCTCGTTTTTGTTTTACATTTGGTCGTATTATGATGTAGAATGCATGAGAAGAAGAAAGAAGTTCACGAAGAGAGAAAGAACAGAAGAAGAAGACGCAAGAAGTAAATAGAAAAGGAGAAGAAGAAGAGAAGAAGGAGGATGGAGTTGAGGGAGGAAAGTAGGAGGAGAAGAGGCGACGGAGAGAGAGAAGAAGAAGGAAGGAGTGGCAGGAGGAGGAGAGAAGAACGAGGAAGAAGAAGAAGAAGGAAGTGAGAAGAAGAAGAAGAAGAAAGAGGGAGGAGGGACGATAAGAAGAAAGAAGCAGGACGGGGAGAAAAGAAGAAAAGGAAGAGGAATGACGAAGGAAGAATCAAGAAGAGGAAAAGAGAAGAAGGAAGAAGAAGAAGATAGGAGAAGAGAGGGAGAAGCTAGGGGAGGAGGAGGAGGAGGAGCAAGAAAAGAAGAAGAAGAAGAGAAGAAGAAGAAGAAGGAGGAGGAGGGAGAAGCTTAGGAGAGGAGGAGAGGAGGAGGAGGAGGAGGAGGAGGAGGTGGAGGAGGAGGAGGAGGAGGAGGAGGAGGTCTTAATTTAACCCAGATAAGCTTTCAAGTAACTGTGTCTTCCTGGCCCTGCAATCATTGTCACCCGGTTTCACCAGGTCAAGACTTAGGAAAGACAGCTGAGTTAACGAAGTTAGATGTGTAATGCGAAATTTCAGTGGAGAAATTCCAAATAGATTTCATTCTACACCGCTGGAAACTAATGTATTTCTGCTTTAGATTTAGTACGGATCGTCGAGTTTGGGAGGAACGATCTTGCGAGTTTAAACTTTTACCTCTTTATACCGAAATGCATCATTTCTTCACATCAACATTCAAGACGCTGGGCACAACAATCACCATGACGTCAAGTGGTAAGTGTTACACATTGAAGTTTTCCATTCTGATCAGATCCTTATCATTGTTATGGATGACTTGAGTATAGTTGAGCCATTCGACTGGAGCACTTTAATTATTACTGCAGCGATGAAATGCGCTTACTAAATTCGTAAACATCGCTAATCGCTAACTTGATAAGGCGAAAGTAAAACACAGTGCACAAACCCAATCTAAGGGAATGAAATACATTCAAACAATTAAAACTCAGATCGGATGTAATTTTGCGTGTATAATTCCTGCAAATAACGCAGTTTTTTTTTTAACTATATCGCAACTGACCGAATTCTTATAATCAATAACTAAGTTTATAGCATAATTATTAATTTCATTTATTATTTTATTACGCAGTTGAAGCAATGAAACAAAATTACTGAGGCAGCAACTTACAGCGTTTGCAGAAGAGATTCTCAAGGGAAATGGCCGAAATTTCTGAAGTAATCCCTTTGACTGATGCTGAAATACATAATGCGCCTTTTCCCGGCAAACCCTCGGTCCAACATGGCACTCTGATAGAAAGTAATAAATTGATATTAATTTCTTCGCAAACGTCTTGTTGTCGTCTGAGTGGTCTTGATTCAAATCAGAACCACAATTAAAGAAATTGTTCAATTTCTGAGCTTCTCAAGAGTGACTTTATTGCGCGGACTAATTAATGTCCACGATTTGGAGTATCGTATTTGTAATGAAATTACGAATCTACATGCGTGCAAACTCCCAGTTAAATTTGGCGTATGCGTAACGACGTGCTTTGTTTAATTTAATATTCCTCCAATCAGGTGAGCATTGTTTTAATCAGTTACGGACGCACTTTTTCAACAACAACATAAAAAGGTTCTATTTGGAAGATATATAGAAGATTATTTTGTGAGTAAAAAATAGAGTATTTTATTATTTTCGGGTATGTGATGTCTGCAACCTGGATATGATGGCGTTAAAGGCACTGACTCCAACACAATTTATTATGTGACCCGTCCAACATGACATGTATAGGACACATTTAACAGATAATTTGAAAAATGTGAGAAATGCAAGGAGCGAAGTCAAAGTAAGAAATACGATAGTATATCATAGTTACTTTCGATTAACGGTGTTATTTTCAATATCATAAGTCAGTGGTGACTAACTTAACCACAGAACGTAGTATATTCTACGAATAGCAGTTATTAGCACGGGTGTAGTATTTTGTGTCAAAGGCCATAAAAACCACTCTACGTTCAAACTTGACTGTACTGTAAATCAGAGACATGTGTATCAATAAAATAGCATTATTTCCTTGAATGATCACTCAATTTTACAAAGAATTATGAGAACGGTAAGGTCGTTTGCTTTAAAATGATCATGCAATGCTTTGAATCGCGGATAAAGTGGACGTCGTTGAATTTAACCACACGTCATTATTGTATGCGAAGTGCATAACTTTTCAGGATATCACCAGATAGTCAAGTTGAACAAGAGATCACATAATGGTTGAGATGCTTGCAAATCTTCCCATACAATGACTCTGAAAATTGAATTGTAAGATGTCGGATGTATTTTCTTTGGGTGGAGAGGTCGGAACAAAACGTTCAAATAGCTGAATGAATGCAGAAAATTCCAAAAAATGATGTGTTAATTTTAACAGAGAAGGTTTCGCCCCTCCCCTCCCTCTCCAAAGTTATAACACCGTCAGTTCTAAAGGAAATACTCTTGGTGTTTGAATTAATTCGTCTGGTGTTTACATAACACCGAAGTGTTAAAACTGAACACCACATCTGGTATCTATATTTGTAACGCCATGGATGTGTTAAATTTAACACCGCAAATTTTATGTGTATGTTTTCAGTTTCTTTATACAACCATTTGACCTCACCTACATCTGCCTTTTGGGAACTATACCAAAATCCACAAAAATGTTAATTGGCATCCATTGGGTTTTTCAATTGATATTCAACAGCTCACATCGGATTGTAGTCAAGTGACAGACGTGATCACACAATAAGAGGTTATCTCCATAAGGCGCTAAATCCACTTTTACAAAAATGGGTTATTAACAATTTAACATCAATGTAGTGAATAATTATATATCTAGCTATAGAATTTGGAACCAAACTACACACAAGTAAATGACAAGTTGTGGAATTCACTCCCAATTTAGGCTTACATACAAACCGGGCACATGAATGATTTTTTCCCTCCAAATTCAGCACTATGGACTTAGCCCCTTTTGTAACTGAGCTCTTCAATTAGACCTGTGCATTTTGACTACTTATACCTGTATACAGACACTCCGAGTTCCATTGCGAAACATTATCTACATCATCGACAGGCCGTTTCAAGCGTTGGACCTGTAGGGTCAAAATAAAGCCATCTCGCACTCGAGATGATCGCTGAAAACACTTCTGACACGATCAATAAGCGTGTCTGATGCTAGTCTAATTATTATAGCATTAGCCGACCATTTAAAGTATTGATTTTTTTCTTTAGTCGGTTAAAAGCCAGATGACCCGACTGACAGTGACAGCACAGTAACATGCAAATTTAATTCCTAGTGACAGGATACATGTAGTTGAAATGTTGATACACTTTCCGATTCATGAAATGACCCTGTCGAATGAGTTGGACAGCAGGATGGAATTCGACAAATTGCCTTTTTAAAAATGAAAAAGAAATTACAAATTAATAAACTTTTGTTTCCATGCATGATTTATTGGGAGTAAAACTGCTAGTTTATCTGAAATATTGATCTATTTAAGTATATTGATATGATACACATCGTTATGGAATGTGATCTATTACCGTTATTGAGCGAAGTTAGACAACACTATGATCATAATTATACCTCAATTCATACCATACGTTCTGTTCTTCAAAAAAAAATAGCATGATTCGAAGCAGTCGTCCCTTTGGGATTTAAAATTACATCAGCGTCGAGCACATTGCTCAACGTTTCTGCTGTGAAAATTTCATGATCAAATGTTCACTACGTTTAGAACAATTACTATCAGTGTTCGATGAGGCATTGTTGTGTAGCTTGATATGGCTATTATATGCTCGTTTTTCCTCATTAAACAAATCCAAGACAAATCCTTCCAGCCTGGAGATACACTCTACTCAGTGTGTTGGTGTATGTTTCAACTTATCTGGTTCTTGGGGCTTTTTTCGGCTTCTGTCAATCATGTTTCTGCGCTCAAAATTTATTTGACGGGAAACGTGTAAGTGACATGCAAGTAGACCTACAAACTATACAATAAAAAAATAATAATTGCTCTTGAGTTATTACAATATACAAGCAGTAAAGTTATAATATCCCTGGATTAACGATTAAACACAGAAGATTGAATGATGCTTTTATGACAACATTATGCAGATATGTGGCCACGATGTACATTTTAATCTTCTACATTTCTTTTCTTTTTTGTGACAGATCTTACCTTGTCTTTTTATGATTGACGAAGTTTTCTGGCTTGTTTTACTTTTCAATTATAGTTTCGTGGTTTAATATCCAGGCATGTTTTATACAGTGTTACAACCTTAAGCGAAGTGATAGGTGCAACGTAATATACTTTGGTGTAATGTTTGGTGTGAAACAGAAAAATGGTAAAAGGGGATTCAAATATCACAACGATGTTGATAAAACAGCTGAATGCAGGAATTAAGTACATCAAAAAATTAAAGGATGATTGTAGACCATGCCTCATGTAAAGAAAAATACGACAAAATTCGTTCATAACTCATCATAACGTCAATGAATTATTGCTCTGTACATGTAGTTTAATGTAGAGAAAAACTCATAAAACTTGTCGTAATAAGGTACTAATCTCAAAAGTAAAGAGCCATGGATCAAGATTATTATTAAAGCGTTCAAGTTTTGATTATAATGTGTATTGTGTAGTCTAGACTATAGGGTTAACTTGTCAGTTAATAATAATCAATACCAGCCTACTCATGAGAAAAAATAACGCCATTTACTTTTGTTTTCTCTTGTCACAGACAATACGATTTTAGATAACATCAAACCAACAGACGGATATCGTAACAATCTAAAACCACCACCCGCACCTCTATCTGCGTCTCTCTTCTGTTTTCTTTTCCCTCTCCTTTCCTAGAATAATAATTTAAAAATATGTCTAAGCTTATACTTTTATTTCTGAAGTCACCATCAACATAAAGACTAAACTTTCGATAAGGCTAATGAAACTTGATTATGAGTTTCCCCTCACATTTTTTTCAGCCCATAATAAGGGAACTATTTCATTATTCATTATTCATTACATGCAGGATTTCATTATTTTAACTTTTTTACAAACACTTACATGCTTTTTTTTTCATTCCATTCGCACATTTCCAGTTTCTCACAGTTCTAACCCCAAACATTGGAACATTATACAGTGGAATCCTTTTGATGCATTATAGACCAACAGACGATCTTGAAACGAAATACAAACAATATTGGGTCTATTTTTAAACTCATTTCCGAGACTCGTTTCCTACCAAAACTTCCAAAATCAACTGAAAAGGTGAGGCTTGAAAAGAATTTTTCAAAATAATGAATTATTTTCAGATTTTCGGCCGCTAAGGAGGCCCAAAAATCATAACGAGGGAGGGTGACGGGAAACTCATAATCAAGTTTCATTAGCCTAAAGAGATCACGAAGGCAAAATTGACTGTATTTGTCTTCTTTGCCGTGCCATGTATCAACCATTTGTTAATGTGTATTGAACATTCCATATTGTATCATGTACGTTACTATGTTACTGTTGAAATGCAGAAGATAAATCAAAATGAAATAAAACAGAATCAATCATTTGCCCACATAACTGGTCGAAATATCGTTAACAGATATGCATTATGCGTAATCATACAGATCTTATCCACAATTCTCCTAAACTCTTATTTGAAATGCTTCAAAGTGTATTTTGTATCATCATGGTTATTAGCACACAAGTGTGACAGGTGCCTTATGGGAAACGACGATTTCCGAGATATTTAGTGTCCTGTGATCATGAGGGCTTCATTAAAGCAGTAAGCTAAGCTTAGGACAACAGAAACATTCTATTTCACACGTCGTTTGAATTTCATATTAACCCGTCTCTCTTCAAAGCTTTGGTGACAAGCTCTGAAGTCCATCGCGCATCGTTAACCCCTAAACGTGTCAGTCCTGAATACATTTATCGTGATACGCGACACCTCCCTATCCTAATACAAACACTAAACTAAACTAACAAAACAAGCGACATGTTGTTGGTACGCCGTCGAAGAGAGAGAGAGCAGCATGTAATTAGAGGTCATGTAAAAGAAATCGACTTGTGAAGAGTGCTTGCTGCAGCTCAGCGACGGCATTAACTTGTAATTCGACAATAAAGATGTCAATATAGGCATTATCCGAGTTTCATCGATACACAGTCGTATTAAATGACCATCAATCCACTCATAATTTGCCTGTAATGGCCTGAAAATGACGCTCGAGCTTATGGTTCAGCCACTAATTGCTTTACTGTGATCATAAAACGCTAACAAGCGTCCATAAAAACGAAATAGTCGCAACAAAAGGTAGCCGAGTGTAAATTTAGTGAACGAGGGGCTTACAGTTTCTCAAACTGCCTGGTAATGATGGAAAAATGTATGTCGGGGGATTAGTGTGAAAGAAAGGAGAACATCTACCTACCACCTGCGTCCAAGTTTGCCAGGTCTATCGTCTTGTCGTCTGCTCCGGTTTTCGACTGTTTATGACTCAATAAGATGTGTCCGTCGCAAGAATTGTCATGTTTGGAGGGTTTCTCGAAACCCATCTTGTCCACCTGCTTAAAGGAGTTGCGAACTCCGCGGCAATGAGCATGAAAATCCGTCTGAGCCAAATTCTGCGCGATGCTGGTTTCCCATGGGCAAGGGGGAGATCGGGGAAGGGCATGGTGAAAGTGGTGCAAGCGATCGGCCGCGGCTGCCGCAGCGGCGGCGGCCGCGGACTCGGTCAGACCCAAAATGTCCGTGATGAAATAGGGAGTCGGGCGTTTGGTTTGTGGGCGATAAGTGTGGGGATGCCATGTCCCGATCGCCACCAAAGGGGGGAACGTCGGGCTGAGATTCGAGATGGGATGGTGGTGCATGTGGGGGAACTTCGTTGAGTGGACTGGTGTGAACGCCATGAGTTCGGGGGGACAATGAGGAAACATCACTTAAACAAGGTGCTCTTCAAAAGTAGTTTAATTTTTGTGTTTGATCATCACTGAAGTAATAAATAAGTAAATCTTCGAAGTTTCTGTCGGCAGCAATATACAAAAATGTAAATCCTCTCACGATGATTTAACCAACGATGCCAAATATCAAATTGACGGCACGTGGAGGGAATTGTATGGTCCTCACTGTTTTTGTTTCAAACAATACAACGAAATATTGTTTGCGGTTCGTTGGGCTGCAGTCAATCAAAAGTTTTCAACCTCCGTGATCACTCATAATCTTCAGATGAAACGCCACGTCCAGACAGAGTCAATATATCAGATATTTGTGCTGCTAATTTCGTAAAACCTCGGTGTCAACATTCTCTCGTCTTCTCACGGTTTTAAAAATAGTGCGTGTTTTGGTAGCTAGGTCTCGTTCCTCCTGATGAGTAGTGGTGATGGTGTCAAACTGAATTCCCGAGAGAAGACCCGATGGCGGTCAAGTGCGAGATATCGCGGCAGACAAGTGTCGGTGACGTTGTTGGATGACACTGGCATTGAAAATCGTGGTCACTGGGTGTGCCGATTATGAATGGCAAATCGTCTGCTCAGTGAGAAGAGAGCGAGTATACCCCACCAGTCCGCGATCCCCGGCAAACACGCCGCGAAGTGATAGACCCCTTGATGTGGTGTGTGTTTTGTTCAACCCTGGTTTATTATAGGTTGGGACAGTCCCCCCACACACAGCCCGCCCGTTCGTCCGTCCCACTCAACTCCTTCTCACAAACGCTGCGCGCGCCGCCTCCTCCACCGCACTAATAACCCATCTTACTGTCTGCTCCGCCGCGATGCAACATTCAAGTAACTCCCGCATTAAATGGGCAATAATTGATCGCAAATGAGTGAATACATTAAACAAATGGATACGACGATTGGAGCTTGTGATAAGAGTAATTAAAAGCGTTTGTCACGAGCGAGGGTTTCAGGCAGGAAGTGATAGTCGGTAACATATGCAGTAGATCAGCTACAGCGGATGGGGGACATCAGCTATTGAGCATGTTGAGAGAAAATTTTAATGGTACGAGGACAAGACGACTGTCTGAATCTATTTAAAAGAGATTGTTATTCCGAATAAACAATACGAAAAGGATAATGATGCCAAAATCACATACTATTCTAAAAAGAACATCAATAACAAGCTGAACTGTTTATAAAACTGATACCCAGGCACAAATACCTAGAATAAACATTATAATGAGCGAACAAACTTGACGAAAATGAGGATAGGACCGTAAATTATTATAAATCTCCAGATTTAAGTAATTTATAATCTGACCCAGTATTGAGCTGTTTTTTGTTTTAATTTCACTTCGTTGCTTCAAATTATATAATATTGATCTTTTTTCAGTTACCCGTCGCAATTTCTATAATGTTGACCCGTAACGCGTGCACTTCTGGAAACTATTGTTTTTTTTGAAGGAACACAAATTTTCCAGTACAATAATGTAAACATGTGAAATGAAGGGAATTTCCAAACACTATTAAGCGGCAATTCTAGCACATAAAAGATAAGATCTAGTTTTAAAATACATGTTTAAATATTCATGAATGCGAATTGTTGATGTGCCATGCAAAAAAGAAAACCAAGACTGAAGACTATATTTCCTCCTAATGCAAACAACGCCGCTCATGTTGCATTATGGGAAACAATGATTTCCTCATTCTAATAATTTCATATGAAAGCGGGTGTTATTCCATTCTACATTGAGAGGAAAGCAATCACCTATACTGCTCAGGAGAAATGAATGGAATCGATAGCGGAAATAATTATATCGAGTAATCATCGTATTTTTTGCCATAACCTTACATATCAATTATGCCTGGCTTAAATCCTGATCTTGTTTAGAGGTAAATTAACAATACAACAATCTAGTTTTAGGCACATACAGACAGACTTTCTTTATTTTCATACAAAATACCGAATTCCTGGTTGTAAAAGAAAATGTACATAAATCCGACCCTTTATTACGCACCATAACTGACAAGGGATTGTACCAGTAAAATGTTTCATTGTTTGTGAATTGGTGCAGTCATACATACTACCTCTTTAAAATGAATAATTTTATGATATTAATTTCTGTATTTTTTATGAAGATTGTTCGTAAAATTTCTCATTGCCAAAAGTGCTAAAATGTCACGATGTTGCAGATTCAAAGCTCTTCGTGTTATACGCAATTGTGCCCGAGTTAACAGACAGGGAGTTAAAATTTTTAAAAAGTCAACATTATGTTGGGTGTCTGTAATTATTGGGTAACACCATGATACATATCCCCCCCCCCCGCCGTTTTTGTACATGTAGGCCTACATACATGTAATCATCCAGAAGATGTTTGATTTATAACGGTGGAGATGTATGCGTGTTCATAGGTAAGAGTGATGTCGTTCATGACAATTATAACGATAGTGGTGATGACTAACACCCAAATAACATGCGACCTTTTTTACGAGATGGTAAGAGCTAAAAGACGCTGGCCACTTGAGATCGGGAGACGCGCCTTTGGCCGACCGCCGTATCACCGGCCGTTCATCGGACTCGGTCCCCGTATGTATTAGTTTAGAGCACCGTAGTATCTGCCTCGACCGATCAATCGCCTCACAAACACCAAACTCGTGATTTGAGACACCTCATTTGTATTGTATAACGCCAATCACTTTGTAAATCGCCTTTTATGTACAGACTCCGGCAGCCGACTCCCGTTTTTTTTTCTTCTATTACAAACAGAAGAAGCGTGCGGCATATAATGCTAATAGGCGCCCCTTTTATGCAAGTAACTTCACACCCTGAATATCGATGGGTTTGGGGGAAGGACGACTGGGCTACAGAGTGCTCGCGGATTGCGCTGCATGCTATCATATTATGAGCACTTCTACTTTTTCAGTGTTCTCTCAACACCCATAAATCCCTTTTCTCCGTAAAATACGTATTTATTGCTGGCTTGCCTTGTCAACGACAGTGGGGCAAAAATACCTAACGGTTTAGCGGAGACTCAGTGAAGATTAGCTACATCAACTTGGAAGTCTGCATGCCACCCACCGCACGCATCCAACCCCGAAGTGTGGCGTGATGCCCGCTCATCTCTCCACTCTCTTTTCCCTCTTACATTTTTGCCTCGCTGTGGGATTGTTCCCCCGTGGATTTTTAGCCTGGTACTTGTCAATACCGCTACTCAGCAGGCGCTAATTGGTGCCATTAGAAGTCGACATCAGGCGACCTTGTAAAGAAAAATGTATCGTTTTGAGACTTGTCAAACCAGACCAATCACATCAGCGCGAGGTTATGGTCGGGGAGGGAAAAGAAACTACGTATGAATATAGGTCGCGCTAGAACAACAGCCACCAGTAAAACTGACAATTCTCACGAGAAAATAAAAACCACTCTGAAATTGACTTTCATCTGTTGGCCGCGCAGCACCGACTCCCCTAAATGACGAGGGGGCTTACGGGGTTCGACCCTCACCGACTCAAAGTCAAGTTTATTGCCTTATGGGTTGTCCCTTCATTACTTTGATGGATGAGGGATGGATCTAGCTTGCCCCATTAAAGCCCCTTATCTTTTTGACATGCTTATTACAATAAACAAACACCCCGCCGTTGTGCATGGGGCGTATTGCGGGCAGACGTTATACGAGCGTGACTCGCGTCGAGGCGCGAAAACGGGTGCACATTTTCAGGCGATGTCGATTTTAATGCCATCACAAACTCGAGAAATAAGTTCATAAAATACACATTGAAGCCACCGTGTGGAATTATGTGCTCGGGTTCAAGCAATCATGTAGGATTTACACGTAGAGGCATTTATTTCTGAGAGAGGCGTTCATGACGGATAATTGGCAACTCGGATTAGATCGAGTCACGTCAAACAGTCGAACCCTGGGCATAATTGCCCGAAAAGGGGAGAAAGAGAAAGCTGAGATACCATCTTTACGCGGTTTCGGAATCGGGCCAATTTACTCTGTGGACTTTGAGGCAATGTTCATTTGCTTGAATGTCGGACAAGACGTGTTATGTTACGAAGGTTACACATTTTCCTTTGAATAATTGTCATTAAAGTGCTTGGTTACAAATGATCATCCCTTTTCCATCACCTTTTATCGTTTT
Source organism: Eucidaris tribuloides (assembly GCA_001188425.1). Classification (NCBI taxonomy): domain Eukaryota; kingdom Metazoa; phylum Echinodermata; class Echinoidea; order Cidaroida; family Cidaridae; genus Eucidaris; species Eucidaris tribuloides. The sequence continues at coordinate 45,997 of JZLH01S0171221.1, read as the reverse complement.
CAGGAAGAGATGTCCTGTTGATTTTTAAGGCATTATCGAGTCTTTCATAGCAGATCAAAAGACAGAAAAAGCTTAAATACACTATATAACAGGGTGGAAAAGCCTGTTTAAAAAATTTGTCAGAACCTTGCTTTCTAGACAGCATCTGGTAGTGTTTGGATGGACAAATAATACACCTTTAGAACACAAAGGTTGTGACAGTTTATGCTGTCACAGTACAATATGTGCAAATTCAAATTGCTATTATAATTCCTATCCATCGTGAGAAGGAAAATTCATGCAACACAAGCAGTCTAATGGAGGAAAGCTGGAATGGTCCTCAATGATTTTTACTTTTTTAAAGACTTACGATGCGTTTTTTAACTGCAATTTTTTCAAGGGATTCATTTTTAAGCAATGTCAGAGACACTGGTACAGGGGTCATGTAGCTCAGAGTTTAAACTAGAAACACTGTTAAACAGTGGCTTTTATATATATTCTTCTGTACTAAATTTGATCTTTTCTTAATACTCGGTTCTTGGTTATTTCGATGTATTGGTTAAAGCAGAAGAACCTCAGGCATCTCCTGTTCTCAGAGAGATACAGAACAATAAAATAAGGAAGAAATACAACAGTGAAAGTTGAGCGAAATTTGGTTGAAACAGCTGTCAGTAGAGTTATGAATGTTCAAATTTTATTTAAGACAGCTATATATAACAGTGTGGAAGCTTATTTAAAAAATTGTCAACCTTTGCCTTTCCTGGAAAAAAAAGGACCAACTATCCTGGGGTAAAGTGTTTGGAATGGATTCAAATAAACACCTGTAGAACAACAAAAGTTTCGACAGTTATGCTGTCAGCTAGTAACAATAATGTGCAGATTCAAGATTGCACAATTTAAGTTTGCCTATCGGGCGAATAGGTAATTCTGCAACACAGCAGTCTATGGGGGAAACTGGAATGGTCTCTCATATTGATTTTTACTTTTTAAAGCAACTTATACTGCATCGTTTAAACTCAAATTTTTCTGGGCTTCATATTTTAGAACCATGTCAAGAGACACTGGTACATTGGGGAATCATGTCAGCTCAGATTTTTAAAATGCGGAAACACTGTTATAACAGTGCCTTTAAATCGTGATCATGGAGGATTCTTAATGTGGCAACTCTACCACTTTTTTTGAGATGAAAGTGTGGAGAACTCCCCATTGGCTTTGTACACAAATTTTCACCTATTCTCATTGTTTATGAAATATTTGATTGCCTCATGCTTGTTGTACAAGTACCGTATGTCCCAGCAAAAATGATTTGTACGTGTTTTCTGGAAGAATTTGATTACCTTCACAACTAAAATTTCAGAAAAACGTAAATTTGTGAAAATTGGTGTACAAAACCAATGGGGAGTTCTCCACACTTTCATCTAAAAAAGTGGTAGTGTTGCCAATCTAAGAATCCTCCAATCATAAGGATTATGTAACCTTTGAACATTTATAACTCTAGAAAGGTTCAGTCAAATTTGTTCAAACTTTAACCATTTTCTTTCTCTTATTGTTATCTATTCTCTGAATGCAAGTAATGTCTGGGTTTCATTTCCCTTTAAGGTCGAGGGAGTGGATCCCTTGTGCATGCCCAAAATTACACTGGTTTATTTGCAGAAAATACTAATTGGGACCCACTAGCAAACTACAGGAGCTAGAAACTCAGTTTTGATGGGTGACCGTTAGATTTTTAATTGAAATAATCATACAAAAATTCGTAGTTCACCTTTGACCCTTGCCCTGCGTGGGTGTTCAGCATGTGCTGTGTGAAGTGAAATTTCTTTACTATTGCAAACGTTAGCTACGTGACATTGACACATAATATACATGTACATTCAGTTCTCATGCAGATCAGTAGACTAATTCATGTACATGGATACTAAAATAAGGGCTACACCGCAACTTAGTGTTTTGTGCATTATTCAAATTATACATGATAATTGATATTCACATTTCACAGAGATATCTTTCAAGTTAAGTATAGTCTTAATTGTGAATGAAGTGACAATGTATTGTGTTTCTTGAGGTCTGAGGAGGGGATGCCTTGTCTTTAAACAGTCCCATTCCCCTTCTGAGCAATCATTGCCAGAGTTTTCCGTCGTCTGTTCGTGATAAATACATTTAGGCGCGAAACTCGCAACAATTCTACGATTTGCCCGTCCGCGAGAGGAATTCATTACCCTTTTACATATACTACGAACTATTTAAAAATGTCGTACACCAAAGCTTATCATTCAGCTACGTGTTTATTCCGTATTGG
>JZLH01S0171221.1:31134-41420 GCA_001188425.1 Eucidaris tribuloides | reverse complement strand
AATTTCCAGCCAATACCGTACGCATGGGTGGTTTAGGGGTTCAAAACACCCCCTTTGCCAAAGGGTGGTGTTTAGGTGTTAAACACCCCCCTTTAGCAAAAAGCGGGGGTGTCCGAAAAAAATTTTAAAATTTTGTTCACCCGCTACGCCCCCCCCCCCCCCCGCGAGCGACTTTCGGCGCTGGCCGACCGGGAAAAAATGACCTCCGATTTGGAATGAAATAAACAAAAATAACTTTTGGGCTGACGAGAAAAAATTTTGACCTCGATTTGGAATGAAATTTTCTTCAACTTTGGCGGCTGGCAGACCGCAAAAATTTTAGACATAGGATTTGCCGCTGATAAACATCCCCCCTTTGGCAAAGAATCCTGCGTACGCCCTATGATTCCAGCAGAGTGTTCCCACCCTTTGGAAGTAATACATTGTTGCATATCCATATGTTAGTCGAGCAAACACGACAGTACTAGTGGTTACCCTGTAATCATTTTGACAGCATAGTTTCTCATATTCCACAGTGTAAAAGTTGATAGCGCTATACATTCGAAATACGGTATGTAACGATGTCACACACTGACTATCAAGTCAGCTGTTGTTTGAATTCCAGCAAGATAAACCAATAAAATTGGCAAGCTTGAGGCTCGATTGAGTGAGTCAAAGTTATTGACTCGATGTCATCACAAACATTGGTATATTTCAAGACTTTGAGACGAAATCCATTATTGACATTTTTACCTTTTTTATCAATCTGATTTTTCTTTATGTTGTGAGAACGTAAATTTGCTTCTGTGGAATGAGCAATCGATGACATGAACGGGGGTAATGATATTCAAAGAAAACACGACTTGAACTCTATATCATTCAGAATCAATGCGGTTTATTTCCATTAACAAAAAACATGATCAAAAATAAATCACACGAATAAATTTTTTTTATATACATGATAATGATAAACGTAACAGAATAGAACATGAATAACACAACATAAAAGTAAAACAATAATATAACATGCGCATGTGAACTTTACACGGCGTACACAATATAACCATTTACTTTCTTTGTAAGATATTATATACAATATCGTGAAACAAAATAGAGGAAAAACAAATCGCTACGGAAAATTGAACATGAAAATTATGTCCAAAATAAACAATTATGAAGCATGCAGATAGCTTCAGTTATCATCATTTTAACATCAGGTTTATTTTGGTGTAACACATAATTATCATTGTCGTAGTCGCCGTCACGACCACCACCACCAACCATCACCACCACTATCATCATCATCATCATCATCATCATCATCATCATCATCATCATTATCATCATCAATCATCAATCAATCATCATCATCATCAATCATCAGCATCATCATGCAATTACTTCTTCTCTTTTTCATCAGCATCACATCATCGTCATCATATATCTGGCCATAATCTTTGAGACTGGTGAGCGCAGTTCGTTTTACATCCCGCTTACGCCGTGAATGAAACAAAGGACGTATGTTAAGGATTGACGGATCTGGAAGAGAAATACAACACCTTCCATCATTCCATAGCGTACATCTCATACGAAAAATGTAGATGTAATTAAATTGAGGAAAACAATTTTTGGGGTGATAACACGCGGCCCACATTAAGGAAATTATCACACAAGATATACCATCTTCAATCGTGCACAGAAATTACTGGCCGGACGAAAACCACTGCGACACAGTCTACACGATTTCGATACGATCGGCCTGCTACGATCGAGCAAGGTAGCGTCTCGACACGCTATCAATTGTTGCAACGATCTTATGGCCGCTGCAAGTCATTTAGGATTCTACTCCACCTGCAAGATGATAAGGCAACTGACGCAATGAATCTTATTATACCCCTACCACTTGAGAATATACGCTGGAGGTCCCTTGCCCAATCTGTTCGCAACGCGGTATTTAATCTTGCGAGTTCAATTTGACCTTGAGTAAGGTAGAAGCCCTCGACCAATTATTCTATGCCCGCCTGACTTAGGTAACGATGCCTACTTCAGAATTATTCTTTTTTCTCCCGCCGATGCCCGATTGGATGACCATTTTATCCTACTCATGAAACTAGTTTACAGACTTGAAACCGATTGATACTAGCACCGTTTTTTAAATATACATCGATTTTGAGCCATTGTCACTGGCTTAATTTTCAAATGTGACACAACAATAATCATTTGAAAATGTATAACAGTGAAGGTCCACTGCGTGGGCTGGTAAGAGAGCATAGTCGTCGAGACCTGTTGTATTGCTTGTAACAATGGGGCGCTGTATAGTCGCGCATAGAGATTCTATCTCTAGTATCGCGACAAATAGTAAGTCGTTGCCTCCACAACAACATTTGTACTACATTTTTTCTTCAATTTTTTTGTGTGGATTAATGCCATGGCAGTCAGAGACAACTCGTCATTGTTATCTCAAGGCCACGTCACTTCAAAGTCATCGGTGGGCCTAATCATCATCATCGTGATCCTCGTCATTGCGATTCGTGTCCTCGTCGTCGTCATTACAATGATGATATGAGAGAGTGAGGCAACAATTACGACAACGTTTTACGATAAGCTTCATTGTCATTTATTCTCATTATCATCAACATTCACAGTATGACAGTTCTTCCTCTCTCCTCCTCCTCCTCCTCCTCCTCCTCTTTGTTTTCTTTATACTCTCCATCTAATTCTTCTTTTGTTTTTTGACAGCTAGACGTTATCTTTTCGAAATCAGTTACAACGGGAAATCACCTCACAATATCTCCAAGAAGTATCGCAACAATCGCTTGAAACCACAACTTGACAAAGTATACAGCGTTTCGTCGAGTCACAGTCATAAGTGACCGCACACTGAGCGCGAAAATTATTCAGCAAAACATAGAGGATAGACAAAAGAGAACCAAGCCCCTAACGAACGGATAAATTCACCTTGACCGCGGTTTGGTTTCGGCCTAAAAATCTCTCGACTACTCGACAAAAAGCTCTTAAAAATGGCGTTGATCTTTTAAGTATTCAACACATTGCTGTGGGGTAGAAGAATATCAGCGCTGTTTTAAATAAGTTCACGAATCTTGTACCGCTTGTTTGTGCTAGTCTGCCAATGTGCAGACGAAAAAATAAGCAACCAGCGACTGACGCCCATTAATAATAGTTTCCCATCCACGTACTCAGTGTAAGAAACCTGTAAACTTTTCGAACTCATATGCCATCCTCCCGAAATATCGAATTATACGTCATTAGCACCGCGTGATGGCTCTTATGGTTAAGCGTCACCTCACGATCGGGCAGTGCGAGTTCGAGCCACGGCCGGTCCACAACGAAACTAAAAATGTACCTTCTTCCATTAGCCAGACGCTCAGCATTCTAAGAACAAAGAAGTAATAATAACATATTTTCATGCAGGACTCGCGGTATTTGATCTGGAGGCGCTACGCCCGAGTAAATAATACAATAAATGATTATTGTTGTATAATTAATATATAAGTAATAATTTAATTAATTAAACATAAAAATCTGAGAATGATAACTGCGACAAAAAGGTCATGATTTTTTTTTCATTTAAATAAAGATTGTCTGACAGTGTTGACGATGGAATGACCAAGTAATAAGCAAGTTACATAAGACTAAAAACGTGCAAACCTCTATGATTTAATTTTAATTCGTCTTCGGAAATAGATCAAAGTCTGATAGTAAATAACAGGCAACTTGTAATTAATTCCGTCCAAAATGATATTGCATAGTACAATCCTCTTAACCGCATACTTTCTCGCCGAAAGACAAAAAGCCATCTTGTTTTGATTCTTTCCACAAAAAACAGTCTTCCACTCGACAATACGTTAAAAAAGAAATGAAAATAATCAATGTGAAAATCACTTCAGCGCCAGTTTCTCGCTAAGAGTGACGGTATGTAAAATGTTTGCAGAAGGATATAGAGACTCCGACGCGAGACGAAACTGAATCCGGAAGGGTACAAGATTGGAGCAATTATGATAATGTATTAGAATAAAGACTGAACAAGGGTACGTATATTGTTGTGAACTGACCTCTTTAAAATATCAAAAGAGATTTTCGGGGTGTTTATCATCGCAATCGGCAACATCTCATCAAATTTCTACAGCGTGATCCGATTGAAAAAAAACATCTCACTTGGGACCCTCGAAGGTAACACTAAGAAAGTACCAGGGCAATGGGACGAACATACCGCTTGAAAAACAGATGCGATTCACCAGAAAACTGTACAGTATGCCATCCACAATAAAAACAAGTATATGATTATATATACATATATTAATTATTATTTATTATTATTATTATTATTATTATATATTATTATATTATTATTATATTATTTATTAATTATTATATATTATTATTATTATTATTATTATTATTATATATTATTAATTAATATTAATATATATTATTATATTATTAACTATTATTATATATTCATTTATATATTATTATGTAACTATTATTAATGTATTAATACATATAATAATTATATTTATTACTTTTCAAACTTTGCATGCGCGGCATGTCTATCAAAGATGAATGTTATCCGTGTTATTCTTATCATTCTGCAGTGCTTTGTATTATGCGTGGAAACAACAAAACACAGGCTCCATAATTCAAGTCAGTTCGATATACTACAATTATCACATAACATAACTTAAAGCAAATAAATAACATGTGCAACATAATGATATTATTTATATTATATATATTATATTATATTATATTAATAATTAATATTATATAAATTAATAATTATATATAGTATAATATATTATATAATTATATTATATATATTATATATATTATATATATTATAATTAATATATATATAACCTCCTTATTAAAGAAAATGCGTAATAGGCAATTCTCCCATGATTTTTGGTTGGTATGTATTTATTTCGCGTAGGTCAAACAAATTAAAATATACCTGGATAGCCTCATTTAGCGTAGTAAAAACCGTTTTTCAAGAGGGTCCAGTAATATATTCACAAATCGAATTTAAAAACTAAGAATCGTTTAAAAAATGAATCGTTAAGTATATACAATGAAAGAAACTAACAAACTTAACACATAAACTATTATAAATTGAAGTGATGTCTCAGTAAATAAAACCTACACAATAAATCAAATAACCTAAAACAAGGAAGTAAACACATCAGTAAAAGTAAATATTAATTAAAATACAAAAATAACTGTGAACAAAAATACAATTTTAAGCTATATATGTCTTGAAGTCACTACAAAAACAGCTTACTACAAATATAAATCGATAAATTCGAAATAATTAGGATGGAACAAATCAGTAATGGTTATATTCAAATATATCAAAATTTTTCGTTAGGTTCACTTTGGAATGCAGTTAAACTGGGCTTTGGTATATCAATATATATAAAACTTGTACTACCTGTAAAACCTGTCGTTACAAATAAACTCCTGGTTTTGGAATACAAAAATATATTCAGAGCGTAATAAATATACATTTCTGACCTTAAAAAATCACTTACTAAGAGGAGTAAAGACTATTTAAAGCCTTATAGAAAATTTGTTTCTTCTAAATAAATAATATAATATAATATAATATAATATAATATAATATAATATAATATAATATAATATAATATAATATCATATCATTATGTTGCACATGTATTTATTTGCTTTAAAGGGAGAAGGCGCCGGCAACTAACAGGCATAAGTTCAGAAAACATTTGAGTTCTTGCCAACCAATCAGATCGCATATACACATTGCTGAAACCGACCAAGCATGACCGATGCATGCCACCCGACGTGTGTTAGTCACGCCGTAGTAATGTATGCACTGTTTGATAAGCTCCTCCCCCCTATGACTGTTTCTGCAAGTTTTATCTTAAGATAAGGCTTGCAAAGACATAAAATAAACACAAATTAACCAATTTATAGGGCCTTGCTGAGTGTGAGTGTCACACAGTAGCCCTTATTTAGGCTGTCTTTATCACCATATACCATAATTCTTACAATACTCTCAATACCTCTTTATTTCTTAACTTATGCCTGTTAGTTGCTGGCGCCTTCTCCCTTTAAGTTATGTTATGTAATCATGTAATATATCAGACTGAATTGAATTAAGGAGCTGTATTTTGTGTATTCCCACGCATAATAACAAAGCAACTGCATAAATTTATAAGAATAACAATTCATCTTCGATAGACATGCACGCGCAACGCACAAGTTCTGAAATTAATAAATAATAATATATTAATATGACATTAATAACAATGAATAATAGTTAATAATAATAATAATAACAATAATAATATACTTGTTTTATATTGTGGAATGAGCATACTCTACAGTTTTCCTGGTGAATACGCATCTGGTTTCAAACGGTATGTTCTCCCATTGCCCTGGTACTCTTAAGTGTCTACCTTCGAGGGTCCAAGTGAGATGTTTATTTTACAATCGGCATCAGCTGTAGAAATCTGATGAGATGTTGCCGATGCCACTGATAAAAAAACCCCGAAATGCTCGTGCTATAAAAGAGGTCAAGTTCACAACAATATACGTACCCCTGTTCAGTCTTCTATTCCTAATACATTGTCATAATCTGCTCCATAACTTTGTAACCCTCTCCGAGATCAGTTTCAGTCTCGCGTCGGAGTCTCTAATATCCAACTTCTGCAAACATTTTACATACCGTCCACTCTTTAGCCGAGAAACTGCCTGAAGTGATTTCACATTGATTATTTTCATTTCTTTTTTTACACGTACTTGTCGAGTGGAGACTGTTTTTGTGAAAGAATCAAACAAGATAGCTTTTTGTCTTTCGGCGAGAAAAGTATGCGGATTAAAGAGGAATTGTATTATGCAAATATCATTTTGGACGAATATAACTTACAAGTTGCCTGTTATTTACTATCAGACTTTGAATCTATTTCCGAAGAGAATTAACAATCTAAATCATAGAGGTTTGCACGTTTTTAGTCTTATGTAACTTGCTTATTACTGGTTCATTCCATCGTCTTTAACACTGTCAGACAATCTTTATTTTAATGAAAAAAATCATGACTTTTTGTCGCAATTATTCTTCTCAGGTTTTAATGTTTAATTGATAAAATTATTACTTAATAATAATAATAACAACAATAATCATTACGTATTATTTACTCAGGGTAGCCGCTCCAGTCAAATACCAGCGAGTCCTGCATAAAATATGTTATTATTACCCTTCTTTGTTCTAGAATGCCGAGCGTCTGGCTAAATGGCAGAAGGTACCATTTTTTTAAGTCTTCGGTATGACCCGGCCGTGGCTCGAACTCGCGACCTCCCGATCGTGAGGTGGACGCTCTAACCACTAGGCCATCACGCCGGTATAAATGACGTATAATTCGATATTTCGGCGGGAGGGATGGCATATGGTAGTCGAAAAGTTTACAGGGTTTCTTAAACTGGTACGTGGATGGAAAACTGTTATTAATGGGCGTCAGTCGCTGGTTCGCCTTATTTTTCGTCTGCACATGGCAGACTAGCACAAACAAGCGGTAACAAGATTCTGAAACTTATTTTAAAAAGACGCTATATCTTCTACCCCACAGTGTGTTGGAATACTTAAAAGATCAACGCTGTTTTAAAGAGCTTAGTGTCGAGTAGTCGGAGAATTTTAGGCCGAAACCAAACCCGCGGTCAAGGTGAATTTATCGTTCGTTAGGGGCTTGGTTCTCTCTTTTGTCTATCCTCTATGTTTTGCTGAATAAATTTCGCGCTCAGTGTGCGGTCACTTACAGACTTGTGACTCGATGAAACGCTGTAACTTTGTAAGTTGTGGATTTCAAAGCGTGTTGGATACCTCCTTGGAGAATATTGTGAGGGATTTCCCGTTGTAATTGATTTCGAAAAGATAACGTCTAGCTGTCAAGAAAACAAAGAAGAATAAGATGGAGAGTATAAGAAGAAGAAGAAGAAGAAGAAGAAGAAGAAGAAAGAGAGGAGGAGAACTGTCATACAGTTGTTGATGATAATGATAATAATGACAATGAAGCTTATCGTTAACGTCGTCGTAATTGTTGCTCTCCCACTCCTCCTCATAATCAACATTTTAATGACGACGACGACCATGACGACCATGACGACGACGACGACGACGATGATGATGATTGATGATGATTACCACGATGACATTGAAGATGACGATGCTTTGGATAACAATAACGAGATTGTCTCTGACTGCCATGGCAATAATCAACGACAAAAAAAATTGAGGAAAACAAAAAAAGATGATCGTAGTACAAAATGTTGTGGAGACACACCGACTTACTATTTGTCGCGACTATCACAGCGCCCCCATTGTTACAAGCAATACAACAGTCCTCGACCGACTAATGCTCTCTTACCAGCCCACGCCAGTGGATCCTCTCACTGTACTAAACATTTTCAAATGATTATTGTTGTGTCCACATTGAAAATTAAGCCAGTGACAATGGCTCAAAAATCAGATGTATATTAAAGCGGTGCTATATCAATCTGTTTCAAGTCTGTAAACACGTTTCATGGTAGATAAATTGGTCATCACAAATGGCATCGCGGGAGAAAAAAGAATAATTTCTGAAGTAGCCATCGATTTACCCAAAGTCAGGGGGCATAAGAAATTGGTCGAGGACTTCTACTTTACTAAGACAAATTGAACTCGAAGATTAAAATAACCGCGGCGAAAACAGATTGGCAAGGAACCTCAGCGTTATATTCTCAAGTGGTAGGGGTATAATAAAGAATCATGCGTCAGTGCCTTAATCATCTTGCAGGTTGGAGTAGACCTAAATGACTTCAGCGGCCCCATAAGAGCCGTTCAACAATGATAGCGGGTGCTCGAGACGCTACCTTGCTCGATCGTAGCAGGCCGATCGCTACTCAACTCGTGTAGACATGTGTCGCAGTGGTTTTCCTCCGGGCAGTAATTTCTGTGCACGATTGAAGATGGTATATCTTGTGTATAATGTTCCTTAATGTGGCCGCGTGTTATCACCCCAAAAATTGTTTTTCTTTACAAATTAATACATCATACAATTTTGCCGATGAGATTACGCTATGGACATGATGGAAGTGTTGTATTTCATCTTCCAGATCCGTCAATCCTAACATACGTCCTTGTTTCATTCACGGGTAAGCGGGATGTAAAAATCGAAAACTGGCTCGACCAGTCTCAAAGATAATAGACCAGATAATAATGATGACGATGATGATGATGCTGATGAAAAAAGAGGAAGAAGTAATTGATGATGATGATGATGATGATGATGATGATGATGATGATGATGATGATGATAATGATGATGACGATGATGATGATGATGATGATGATGATGATGATGATAGTGGTGGTGATGGTGGTGGTGGTGGTGGTGACGGCGACTACGACAATTGATAATTATGTGTTACACCAAAATAAACCTGATGTTAAAATGAATGATAACTGAAGTACTCTGCATGTTATAATTGTTTTATTTTGGACATAATTTTCATGTTCAATTTTCCAGTAAGCGATTTGTTTTCCTCTATTTTGTTTCACGATATGTTATAATATCTTACAAAAGAAAGTAAATGGTTATATTGTGTACGCCGTGTAAAGTTCACATGCGCATGTTATATTTATTGTTTATACTTTTATGTTGTGTTATGTCGTGTCATATTCTGTTACGTTTATCATTATGCCATGTATAAAAAAAAATGTTATTCGTGTATTTATTTTTATCATGTTTTTGTTAATGGAAATAAAACCCGAATCTGAATCTGAATGATAATAGAGTTCAAAGTCGTTTATTCTTTGAATATCATTACCCCCGTTCTGTCATCGATTGCTCATCCACAGAAGACTAATTCACGCTTCTCCACAAACATAAAGAAAAATCACATTGGATAAAAAAGGTAAAAAATGTCAAATAATGGATTATCGATCTCAAAAGTTTGAAATATACCAATGTTGTGATGACTCGAGTCAATAACTTTGACTCAACTCAATCCGAGCCTCAAGCTTGCAAATTTTATTGGTTTATCTTGACTGGAAATTCAAACAACAGATGACTTGACTAGAATCAGTGTGTGACTCGTTACATACCGTATTTCGAATGTATAGCGCTATCAATTTTTACACTTGTGGAAAATGACAGAACTATGTGTCAAAATGATTACAGGGTAACCACTAGTCTGGTCGTGTTTGCTCGACTAACCATTACTGGCATATTGCAACAAATGTATTACTTCCAAAGGGTGGGAACACATCTGCTGGAATT
>JZLH01S0171221.1:18860-31004 GCA_001188425.1 Eucidaris tribuloides | reverse complement strand
CGCATCATTGTTACAGACGACCCAAGAGATATCGAAATTATGTTGAGAGAGATAGCCGAAGCTATTCAGACATGTGGTCTGAAAATGAAGACACAGTAAAACAATGGTGATGACACTATTATCATGACTGCCAGATAGTAGAATATATCTCGGGTTGCAGTTCAGGTTGAAATAAACGGACAAGAACAAGAAATAAGGATGAGAATGACACATTGATGAAAGTAATATGGACAATTTCGAAAATCAAGATAAAGATAGGAGACATGCCACTACGTCCGTAACAAAAAGGTCTTCAATGAACGCACAGATTCAACTAAAACTTACTGGGCAGAAATTTGGACCTTTACAGAAATAATGGGAAATGAATTAAATTCAGCAAAGAGAAACATGTTGTGCATCATTTACAAAGACAGATAAAACGATATTTGGATAAGGAAACAAAGAAAAACCAAGGACATTTTCAAAACATTCGCATAAATGGGCAGGTCATATCAGAAGAGGTAAACATTGATGACATCAGTAACAACGTGGAGACCTATGTTGGGGAAAGAAACTGGGGAAGACAGTTCAAAAGACAGGAGGATGAGTTTGAACAATACAGAGGAACCCGGGAGAGGCACAGGCAAATTGGTACAGCAATTAGGCAAGATATAGCGTGACGTAGAGAATTCATGATGAAGCTTTCTTCCAGCAGTGGACTGAAAATGGCTGCTGCTGATGATAATGATGATGGTGGTGGTGATGATGATGATGATGATGATGATGATGATGATGATGATGATGATGATGATGATGATGATGATGATGATGATGATGATGATGATGATGGTGGTGGTGGTGGTGGTGATGATGATGATGATGATGATGATAATGATGATAATGATGATGGTGGTAATTTGGAAGAGAATATGATGATGGTGTGGTGAGTGATGATGATGATGATGATGATGATGATGATGATGATGATGATGATGATGATGATGATGATGATGATGATGATGATGATGGTGGTGGTGGTGGTGGTGGTGGTGGTGGTGGTGGTGGTGGTGGTGATGATGATGATGATGATGGTGATGATGATGATGATGATGATGATGATGATGATGATAATGATGATTTTGGTAATTTGGAAGAGAATGATGACGACAAAGATGATAGTGATGATAATAAGGACGATGATGACGATAATGATGAAAACGAATTTTGATTGTAATTACATGCATCCAACAGCTTTTTTTTTTTAATAAATTGGAACATTAACTGCATTTAATAATAAATAGCGCTTAATACACTTTGTTTTCAAACGTTTGACAAACTTATAACTACAAATTGAAATTGTAAATAAATAAATGAGATAAATTACATACACTTACTAATTACTACTAGAGCTAAATGAAGAAATGAGTTCCACTAAAAGTATATTGAAGTCCATATTACTTTTGAAATAGATACGTTTTCAGTATTTATTCAAAATCGTCTAAAGTTGGTGCACAATAATGAAACGTATCCAAATATGTTTCATATTTATTGATTTATTTCAGGTGACAATTTCATCCGCCAGAGGGGTGATCTTCCACATATTTATGCGCAAAAAAGGAATACAAACATGAAATAATGAATTAATATCTAATAAATTATACACAATGGAATTAATCAGAACTATGCTGACATTTACATAATTACAAGGACAACTAATAAAGGTAAAACTGAAATCATACACCTTACAAATAACAAAAAGATGAGTACATCTAGTTCTGCAAAGAGTGAACATATAGTTAAATACATGTATATATGCACAATAATCGAATATAATTTAGTCCTCCGCCGGTACTCTGTCGTGCAAATCAAGAAAACTATCTTTAAAACATATGATTATGATCCTTGCGCGCAAGAGGCGTGTCCTTTGGTGAAACTTAACTATTTTGGCAGTTGTAGAAATATTTCATAACGATGACCATATTTATTTCCTTGTGTTTGAGGCATTTAGAAACATGATTCATATTCTCCTGAAAAATTATCAAAGCTCAGACAAAACCCGTCAATGCTTCGTGAACTATTTATTCCATTTCTAGCTTTTACTTACTTATCTATTCATTTCCATTCATAGGGTGGATAGCACTTACAGCGAAAGGCTAATTTTCAAAGGGGTCCATGTTCAAATAAAAATACAAACATATAACAAACAAAATTAACAAAATAAATGATAATCAAACAAATACATGAAAACGTAAAGTGAAAAATTTAGGCAAAATTTATGTAGAAGTAAAAACAAAACCGAATACCAACAAAAAAGCTCGGCGAAAAAAAAAACAGTTTGTACAACATAATCAAGATAGTATAAGATACGTATCAAAATAATTATTAGATCAAAGCAAAAATTCAAAATACACAAAAAAGGAAAGCAAGAGAACTACTATAGAAATAAATGAATAAATGCATCATGATAAATATATGGGGGAAATATGTTGATGGGAATGTTATCTAGTTATTTAAAGTATTAAATGATTAAAGGGACCCCTTGAAGAGTAGACACGAGGTATCTCGTTATATACGTGGTCTAAATGCGTGTTAAAGCAAAATCAAACCGATTTAACCGGTTTAACAGATCCATGCAAAATTATTTCAGCCAAAAAATTAGTGGGACATCAACTTATATTAGACGTAAATTTACACAGAAAAGACAAATTTGGTATCGCGTGTTACCCCTCGGGAAAATATGAATATTTATTTATTTATTTATTTATTTATTTATTTATTTATTTATTTATTTATTTATTTATTTATTTATTTATTTTATTTATTTATTTATTTTTGCATTACAAGAGCAAGTTATTAAGATGGCTCTTACTGTAAAAAACGGAGTATTACTTACAATTGGCCTGTCGTTTTCAAAAGACACCTTGTATAGTCTACATTAACGAAAACAAATTATGAACTTAACTTCAAACTTCTTAACAATTTGCTACCTGTTAGGAAAAATCTTTTTAAATGGGGGTTAGCAAATGATAACATTTGTTCACATTGTAATGTTGAAGAAGACGTAATACATGCTTTTGTTTTCTGTAACTTAAATATCACATTCTTTGTTCATGTTAAGAACATTATTTACTGCGTTTTTGAAGTAGAAATTGATATTAACACTCTATACCTAATTAAAGCAGATACTGATAATTGTGACTTGATAATTAATATAGCCTGGTAGTGCATCTATAAATTAATTCTTGAACGAAATGGAACTGGAAAAGATAAAAGGAGTGTAAGCTTGAAATATTTATTTGCGAGAGAAATAGAAAAAGAGAATAGAAATATAATATACAAAGCTACGAACAAAGACAAGAAACTTTTGCATTATATTTGAAATACTTTGAAATCATGTATTATGATCTATTACATTTGACTAAATGATTGTGATTCCATTGTTAATTTGAAATTTTGAATGTGAATAAATCCTCTTCTGCAGGCAAGAAAAAAAAATACTTACACGTAGACAACCGACGATGCATTGCCGTTGAGAGAACAGGCGGAGGAAGAAGCTGCGCAGAAGACGCTGCGCAAAAATGCCACACGACCCGAGAGTATAATGTCATTATCAAATCATAGTGAAGAATATGCAATATTTTATTACGTTCGTCACAGTTAATGACAATTGTCCTAATTCAACTCCCATTATTTAAAACTGTTGTAAGACAATAATATGAATAAATATTGATATCGATAACATTGGCGACGACACCAACAAAATCGAATGAAGATATAGTTATGGGTACATCCCACTAATGATAGTAGTGATAGGCAGTTATTATCACAACGGTATATACCTCTTCGTTTTTGTTAATGCTACAGCAGTACTTAACCTTAATTTTACCTCGAACATAACAGTATCAAATTCATATACATGTATTTATTTATCCATAATTTTTTAAGTTACACGCATTTTCACTGTTTATCATTTTCCTATTAATACGTATAGCCCCACTCCGGGTCTTTAAACATTTTTCTGTAAAGATACTGTGCAAATATGAATAACCATTTCTTTAGGTACATTTATTTTCTTCATATTAAGTTTACACACATAATACAAGCACTTGGATGATATACGGAATTTATTTGAAAGGAGAAGAAGCGCAAGTGTCCGATGTTGACACTCGTAACAAAATAACATTAAATAACAATAACAATAACGTCCTTTTTACGCACAATATTTTCGAACAAATCCAGTTATATAGTTATACATGTACACTCCTGTTAATCCCAGTTACAAGCTTTCATTCAGTTGAACATTTTGCACTGATTTCTGTCATTGGGTGCATAATTTGAACTACGAATCCCCATTTTTTTAAATCTATAATCTATATGCCGTATAAACCGTGTGTAATACAGCTGCCTGATGCCATTTACATGTATATGATAACAAAACCATCGAGCCTGAAGAAATGAATGAATGAATCAGTGATTTGTTCACTCTTTCAGAGAGAGCGGGAGAGAGGAGGAAATACTATTATAGAAGACCCAAATACACCAACACTATAATATTCTCCTCAACTGTAATACTCTGTTCAACATGCAAGATTACTACGCTTAGTGTAGGTCCTGTATACCCACATCTCGCGCCGGACACCTCCCCCTGGCACGTCAGCGACTTTCACCCTACGCTGAAGTACGGAAGTTCCATTCGTCATTTCTAAAAGCCCCTATCAGCAGGCTCGATGCTACCGACGATTGCTGCGCGCAATAGAGGAAATTAAAGCGATCAATTACAAACAGGATTACAGGTAGACGCGAAGAAAGCGATTCCCAATTTGTCTCTTAATGGCAAGAAAGAAGTCATATTGCCCCCGTCGTTATCATCACCGCATGATTAAAAAACAGGATCAACGATGTTATTATCGCCAACACATTTTGTGCGCCCGAAATTCCCGAGTTATGCGTATTTCTTTCTCATTTTCCTACATGTAGTATTACTTGAGATTCTTTCTCACGTTAATGTAATCGATATCCTCATTTTGTTTCGTCCTCATGCCCTCATATTGGTGCCCACCGAGTCCAGAATTTTTACTCCTCCTTAAAGGTTATGTTCTTGATTTGCAAGCCAAATCGTTTTTGCTCAGATGTGATCTAACTTAAAGGCCCATTATCATGACAGGATGAAAAACGTCCTCTGTTGACTAAAATCACGATCAGGGTGCACGAATGATACCCATAATGCAAAGAAAATAGCAATGACAATGTGGAAAAATACAATATTTGTCCCCCCCCCCACAATCTGTACACTTGGGC
Organism: Eucidaris tribuloides; assembly: GCA_001188425.1. NCBI lineage: Eukaryota > Metazoa > Echinodermata > Echinoidea > Cidaroida > Cidaridae > Eucidaris > Eucidaris tribuloides. The sequence continues at coordinate 25,727 of JZLH01S0171221.1, read as the reverse complement.
ATTGCAACCAAAGATGATATAGCGCCGCTTGTTTTTCGTGAATATGTGCCTGTATTTCAGGATTTCAGGACAAGTTAACATCCTCTCTGTGGTTGAGTTGACCCTTGACAGTGGGCCTTTAAGAAAGGCATGTAAAAATACAGTGTTCAAAATTTGCGATTCGTACGTTTTGAACTAGTTGAATATAAACGATGAATCATTTGAAACTGGGCAGGTACTCAAATTGTATTCCGGAACGGTAGTCTAGGTTTCAGGCACTGGATGTAGCATTCATCCACTGATTTTGAGTTGGTATAGTCCAACCTTAGCCAAAATTGCGTGATAATGATTTTCCGACTGCAGCACTGGTGTGAGTTTTTGACCTTGTAAGCATTGCAAGGGCGTAGGCTGGTTTGGGCATGGGGAGGTGCACATCTCGGGGAGGTGGAACAGGGAGGTGCACATCTTAGGAAGGTGGAACTAAAGTTGAGAAAATCAGGCGATGAAAGCAAAAAAAGGTGGTGCAAATTTCTTTTTTGCTATTAGGGTGGAACTCCTATGGCTCTGCGGGGGGGGGGGGGGGCACGGGGGCCCCAGGCACTCCCCAGCCTACGCCCTTGCATTAGAGATTTTCACGAGATGATACCCTAATCAGGTCTCGCACTCACACACCAGTTACAGACTGTTTAACATTCAAATTCAGTGAGTGTCGTTACGACAGTGCATGCTATTTCAATTTCATCAGCCCTTATTTCCACGAAACCTGATTTTTCAGCCACAATGTTTTGTGAGAGGTAAAGATTTATGTCAATCGTTACATTATTTAATGCTTATTTGCTGGATAAACTCATCATAAACACAACATGTAACCCTATATGTTAGTTTAGAAATTCTGGAACACTTCATAAACTCTTGAACACATTTCACAAACATAAACACGATTAGGTGTTAGGTTTTGAAAAATAATCATAAACGCGTGAACAACATTTCTGTGAAGAACATTTATATGAACTCCAAAGTGTTTACGTGTTCATGAAAATCTTTGTTGACGCGTTTCTGATTTTCAACACATAAACACCTGAACGTGTTTATGATTTCATTTTAAACGTGTTCAAGTATTTACCAAGTGTTCCAGAAATAAACACCAACATTTGATATCAAATAGGTGATGCACAAAATTTCTAACTAAAATGTTATGATTTCGTCACAGAAAATGTTTCTAAAAGTGTTTAGTAGTTTAACAGTGAACGGCGCAGGAAATCTATTCAAGTGGGGGGACACCCTATTGTTGTGACCCCCCCCCGAATAGAATCCTTGTGGATTTTGCCACCAATGCGCTGTATACGCCGCGTAATCCATTATCATCTTGGAGAAAACTGAATGATCTGCTGATCAAGAGCTTAATACTCAGACTCAAACCCACATCCGTAAACAGTTGGACCATAGTGTAACAGAGAGCTTCTTTGCTCGCGCAACGAGGTGGAATCCTAAGGCTACCACTTCTACAAAACTACTTCAGCAAACTGCCCGATACTGACATATATTTTTCATATCTAAAGAGATTATCAAACAACCATTCAAGAAAACAAATAAACAAAGAAAATACAGACCGTGGTACCGCCATCATCACAAATTTGAACGGCACAATATTTATTTTCTTTCTCACTGTTCAAATCACTAGAGAAACGATTGCGGATGTGGAAATCGAGAACAGAGTCCTTATTCAATAGAAATTTGCTTTAAGTTTTTCAGTTTTCAGTCAGGCCACAAGATTAAAATTCACCAATGAAAACAAAAATCGCACTCTACACTCAAATTAATTTACCAGATCAAATGGGTAAGCCTGCACTTTAAAAATCCAACCTTGATCGATTGGGGGAAAACAGTAAAAGGTTTCTACATTTCAGCCCAAACCGCAAGTTCGTGTCACCGGAAAGCAAGAAACATTATCATGCGGGAATAAAGCTGGGATCAACGTCGGGCCGTAGTCCGACGTACCAAATTGTGGAGCCCGTGGTGAGTGAATCGCTAGTCATTACCGCTTCATACTGTTCCATCTATTTATTTACGTTGTCACTTCTAACAGCTGTATGACAGTTACGAATTTTCATAAGCCCGTCGGATGACCTCGGTCAAGTTATACCGGTTTTTTTTTTTCTTTGTATAAAACCAGCCCGTGGCCCCGACTCGAAAACCAGAACGCAGACCACTCCGCAACGCCGTTTTACTCTACAACTCAGAAAAAAAAAATGTGTATCGAACCATCGTTTTTCCCAATATAGGACACATTTAGCAGAAACCATTTTGGTGCTAATGAGAAACATTTTGGAACAGCATAAAGGTTTTGTCAGCACCGTTTTGAACAAAAATGGTTCTCATACGTAACGCTGTTCTACGTAAAAAATGTTTCTGAGAAAACACGAAAATTGTTCTCCTGTTGTGCATGTTGCTGCCAAAATTTATAACCGTCGATAACCTTTCTAATATATGGCGGAACACAAGATTGAGTGCGTATATAATGAGAGTTTCCAAAACGCAGAAACTCCAATAATATCCATTTTAGGCAAACCTGAGATAAGAGACACTTGTTTACTCGTGCAAAGTAATACGAGCCATGGTAAAAATACTCGAACTCAGCTTAAATAGCTTGTATGTAATGATACCATTACAGTAGCAAATTTACATAAATCTACATAAATGGCATTTTACCAAAATTAATTGCTTTAATTGCAGTTTTATGGCAAAATGCCATATATCCATAAATCGTTTCTTTGCAAAATGCCATATATCCATAAATCGTTTCTTTGCAAAATGCCATACATCCATATTGAATTCCGATCAAGGAGGCGAAACGGAGCATCTAATCAATGTGTTTTTTTCCGTGGACTGCATGCTAGTGCGAGCCTGGCCTGCCTGAGGTCACTTTGCAACTGTAGAGTTAAAGGGCGCCGCCATGTTAATATGCACGCTGATTGGCCGAGTGGATATATTGGGTTTTGACATGAAAGTCAGGTGGCGTTTATTGGGTTTTGCCATAAAACGGTGTTTTCGAAATCACGAAAATAGACGTTAAAGTAAATTTGGGAAAAAATGAAAATGTACGCCAGGTAGCCCTCTCGCTATTCAACATTTTGCTTACCATTTTTGAAATAATAAAAAAATGGCGTTTATTGGGTTTTGCTATGAAACTCTTCATGTAGTTTTCCTGCTTCAGCGTTTGCTATGATCATTTTATTGAAGAGTAAACACAGACACACATTAAAGGCAGTGGATCTCATTTGCAAACATCCCCGCAGACCAGAAAAAGATAACCCATGCCCTTAGGCTATTGATGAAGGGCATGTCTGTGTAATCTGGGGGTCAGTAATTACCTAGAATTTGAAAAATGCGAAAGAAAACCGATAGCCGTTTAGTGTACGTTCTATGGTGGGAATTTTTCTCTGAGTCTAACGGTCACTATAATTCCACTAAACCTTAGTTTCTAGCTCTTATATTTTGCTGAAGGTTCCCAGATGACATTTTCTTCTAAATGCCATTGTATTTACAGAATGTTAATTTCCAGGCATGCAAAAGAGATGCCCTGCCTTTAAGCGAATTGGAGAATGAATAGTGTTCAGGTTTAAGCTCATTTCTAAATTTCTGTGTATTTTGACAAAAATGACAATATTCAAGTATGGCTGTTGTGTAAAGGCAGTGTTTTGGTAAATGGTGAAAATGGAATTTTCTATTCTCGTCGTTCGGCAAATAAAAGGCAATATGGCAATGCGTTATGCATTGCTATGTTACTTGTTGAACGACGTTCTGTTTTAGATAATGTTATCATTATTGCACAGAAAAACACACGCTCTGAAACGTTTCCATTTTGAGAAGTTAATGGAAGATATGAAAAAGCCAGCCCCCCCCCCGATTGTTGTTTGTTTTTGTTTTTTGCCATATGAATTGTACCAAGGTGATATCTGCTGTTGGATAATTAAAAATCCCAAATGTTATTTATAATTTTAAGTTGGCTAAATGTTGTTTCCTGATGTGTGCATCGACAATATCATACTTCGTGATAGAGTGATGAAAAAAAAATTGTCTCATCGACCAAACCTGTGCCGGTGTGATGGCCGAGTGGTTAGAGCGTCCGCCTCACAATCGGAAGGTCGCGGGTTCGAGCCTCGGCCGGGTCATACCAAAGACTTCTTAAAAATGGTACCTTCCTGCTTTCTAGCCAGGCGCTCGGCATTTTAGAACAGAGAAGGGTAATAATAACATTTATGTTATACAGGGCCTGCTGGAAGAGCAGTCTATCAGACTGAAATGGCTACCCTGGGTAAATAAAACGTTATTATTACTATTATTACTTTGGTGTCTAAGAGCCCTCTATCGACGAGGAATTTTAAGACGGAAAAGAGAGGAGAGTAAGAAGGTGTACCTTAAAGATAGGAAGGCGCCAGCAACTAACAGGCATCAGTTAAGAAAATATTTGAGTTCTTGCCAACCAATCAGATTGCACGCGCACCGCAGGAAGCGCAGGAAGCTGACCATGCGTGACCAATGCATGCCACGCGACGTGTGTTAGCCACACCGTGGTAATGTATGCACTGTTTGGATTGATAAGCTCCTCCCCCTATAGCTAGCTCTCGTTTTGCAAGTTTGTCTTAGGGTAAATAACTTAAAAGACAGTAATAAACCACAGAATTAACTAATTTATAGGGCCTTGACTTAGAGGGTGAGTATCACACAGTACCCCTTATTTCAGGGCTTGTTTTTGCACCGATGTACATAATTCTCACACAATATCGCAATGTATTTTTATTCTTAACTTATATGTCTGTTAGTTGGCTGTAGTGGGAGACGGGTAGGGCATAAAAAGGGCTGTTTGTTCAGATTCTCGTAAAAGCACCAAATTTTGGTTCGATATGTCGACTCAGTACCATACTATTACGGCATTTTTGACGGGCGCGTATCCAAAGAAGGCGCCCCCTGGGCGCCATTTTCGTTAAATAATGGGCCTAATATGGCCGCCAATGTAGAGTTAATTTTCAGCTCTAGTTTCAAATTATAAATGGTCCATTGTGGATCAAAGGTTTGTGCTGTTTGTGGGTTTTCAGGTCATAGAAATCTGATTCTGATGTTTTATTTCACTATTATGATGTCAAGCCAAGTTTTGCCGCACCCTAAGGTTATCATTAAGAATTATAAGTAACATTCAAAACACTGACATAGGGCAGTCTGAATTGTTGGCTACGGTGGTGACTGGCCACGTATATAGGCTTCTACTAGGAGAAATCAAAATGTTACGGATTCTTACAATGGTAAATTCATTTTGGCCCATACTTATGTATTCACACTCGTCCTCTTTTTATCTGGGCACGAAGACAAGCACCAGTGCGCAACATTGGGGGAAATCCAACATGGCCGCCATCTGGGTTATGATGGAAATGTAATTTTTATTACATGGTCATAATGGCTATAAAGGGGGAACATGACTGGGGGGATATCATATCATACTGAAAAAGGAGGAAGATTGGATAGGGAAAAGGACCCTGTGGAACAACACAGATAAATTTACTCACCCTAGGACCTGTCCAAAAAGATGTATGTCCCGTAGAACTAGGTAATACTGTTCTTGTTTAATCTATTGTTGGACTTATTCCTCCAGCAAAGGGACGTAACCAATCATTGTCTGATATACTTTTTTTCTCAGTGGAGTGTGTCATCTTATATGGAATGTAGGGCACTATGTTACTGCGATCCAGGGCTGGGGTGTGGACCTCTCGAATGGTAATATGTCAAACATTCTTGTGTTCAGGCCTTTGTAAAAAAAAAAAAAAATCATTAATTGCTTTCGAAATCCCCGTTAATAGCCAAGATGGCGTCCAAAATGGCTAACCCCGTTTATATCTGTGTTCAGGCAGTGGGCAACATTACTTTGTTTAACCTTGAATCATTATTCACGAAACGACCCTGGCGAGAGAAGACTCTGGTGTCTATCTCCATATATTTAGTGAGTCCAATGAATAAAAAGTGAACCCATGTAAATATCAAAATGGCTTATCAGATACAACATTGCGGCAATCCGAAATTGCTTGCAAGATATTGACCACGCATGAGGCGCTCTTATTTTGATAAAATGACCGTCATCAATAATGTGAATTTAACAGTTATACAAGCAAAGGTGAGTAGCATTTGTTGAAAGTGACAATATTTCACAAGGTGACATAAAAAATGAGCAACATAAGTTATTTTATGGCTTTACAGAATTAATAATTTACTTTCAGATAAATGAGTGACCTCAATTGATCACTCAGGGATCCGCCCATTAATGTGTAATGCTCAGTGCAGGCCGCTTATTTAAGTCCCCTTAAAGGACGTTTTCTGTGATAACAGGGTTTTTGAAGAAATATATGTAAAGTACTACTTTCCGTGATATCGAGTTGCCAAGAATATAGCACAACGAGCGCTCACAGGGAACATCCGTTACAAGTCAGTAATAAGAAGAAAAGGCGCAACAATCCTGCTGATCACTGCACTGGATGGTCACATTGGCGAATGCAGATAACAAAATGTATTTTTTTATGGGGCCATATCTGCCAGAAAAGTTATGTTCGAAAGCGTTGAAACTGATGACACCTGAAAACCTTGAAACTGACAACTAGCGCTGCGCCTGCCTAACGAATATGTGATCATGGCCAATTGAGGATGAAATCATATCATAAGATACTTAAGTCTACCCAATCTTAATGATGGGGCAAATAGTGATCAGAGAACATTTTTAACAGTTAGTGGTTAGCTGTACAATTATTGCCTATTGAAGGGCATGAATTATTCCAATGCGAGATGTTTGCCACTATTTCATTGTTTATTAAGATCCTAAACATGTAGTCAGTACTAGAATCGTAG
>JZLH01S0171202.1:15227-35906 GCA_001188425.1 Eucidaris tribuloides | reverse complement strand
GAATAAAAGTGGAGTTCTAGGTGAAAACTTAAAGCTAGCGGATCCCTTAACGCAGGGGCGGGGCCAGGGAAACATCTTGGGGGGGGGGGCGATGGGAACTTCATGGTCGAATCATATCCGTCAAACAGAGAAAAGATGCGACAAGCGAAGAAAAAAAAACAGCTTCCCAGGTATGCCGCAAACCAGTTTCACTGCCAAACTGTCAAAATCTTAGGGTGGGGGGGGGGGGCGAAATTCACCAAAAACACTACCCCCTGATTTTCATTATTTTGAATATAATAGGAGCGGCCGCCCTTGCCCCCTCAACGATTATAACCACATATAACGGCATCTATACGAAATATACTGACCGAGACAGATTAGAAAATCGTAATCCGTTACATTTTAAAACTCACCAGCAGCACAGGAAGGAAAACGGCGGTACGTGATTATCTAAAGGAAAATGGCATTTATTTCATTTCATTTGAATTGAATTTGATTTCATCACGGAAAAAAAAACTTTCTTTAGCCAGTGGTTGTTCTTTTGAAAGTCCGTGCAGAAGTAGTCCTCAATTTTCGCCATAAATGGACCAGAATCGAGTATACTGTCAGGTTACTGCTGTGACAAATTTGACAGTTAAATATTTCAACTTTGCTAAACAATAATTATCAGATATGAAGTAATTGACAAGTAGAACTTTGCGTTTTGGGACTCTTGTGAAGTTGAAAGTGAGGATTATTCTGATTGTTCTGTAAATGTATAATTGATAACAATAATAATAAATATGATTTATATTGCGCCAAGTACACTCTGCAGAGTGCTTTAGGCGCAGGGTTTACTATAGAATTTGGGGGGAGGGAGTTGAAAGATGGGAAAAATGAAGTAATCAATGGGAAGCATTAAACAAGTAAGTTTTTTAGACTGCGTTTGAATGAATCTGGGGAATTGCAACTTCTAAAAACTGCAGGTAGGCTATTCCATAGAGCAGGTCCAGCGTGAGCAAAAGCTCGTTCCCCCATGTTTTTGTAGATTTTGGAACCACAAGAGAACCGGAGTTGGATGAAAGTAAAGATCTGACGGGAGTGTAATTACTAACTAGACCTACATTATATGGAGGAGCAGAACCCTTGATGCAATGGAAAACGAGAAGTAAAATTTCGAAAATAATGCGATCATTAACTTGCAACCAGTGAAGTGATTTCAGATTGGGGGTGATATGAGTGTGTTACACATATGTTACAAATATTATGACATAGAATGATTTAAATAAGTGCTTTGAAATCGAAACGTATTGCCGGTACATTATTGCCCCACTGGCACTGATAAAGTTGTGCAATAATCCAGTAACGAAATTTTCCTTTCATTATGTTAAAAATCATAATTTGTTATTTGATTTTACATAGCAGAAGGACAATTCACACTACGTCTAACACAAAATGGGTAGGATTATTTTTTTCTTCAATTTTTGCAGACATTTGACATTTTACCACACTGTTTTCTTTGCAGATGTAAAACGGGAATAATATTCACATTTATCATACACTTGCATGCATTTATTGATCCAAACAAAAGAACTTTACACTTTTCGTTGTAACTTATAGGATATCTTCCAACACTGCAATAAACCAAAAATAGTATTATTAGTGTTTTTGTCTACAGCGTTCGTATGCAACATACTAGGTGTTAAAAATAAAATTGGTTAATTTTGATTTGTAATAACACAAAAACTATACACCAGATAATACTGGCATGACTTTGAGTTATAGCTGAAGAGTGAACATTTTAGTTTGGAGGTGGTTTCAATATGATATCAGTAATCAGTTTTATGTAATTCATGCTTATTTTAAAAGTTAGAGTTCAGATTTTGCTCAAAATCCAACCCCTGTACAAAACTGAGACTGTACAGAAATCAACTGGTGTGTGTGAGAGTGTGTGCCTTGTCCACGCACAATAGCCATAGACAATGGCTGTGGATAGTGAATAGTCTAGCAGTCGCTAGGCTACTAATGAATATTAATAAAGCATTAATCTCACCTGGACGTAATAAAACTGGTATACCAAAGTTTCCAACGTGTGCTATTCCAGCCATTGTCCATTGCTTGAATGCTATTGTGTGGGGACTAGACACACACTCTCACACACACCATTTGATTTCTGTACAGTCTCAATTTTGTACAGGGGGTTGGATTTTGAGCAAAATCTGAACTCTAACTTTTAAAATAAGCATGAATTACATAAAACTGATTATTGATATCGTATTGAAACCATGCACTCCAACAAAAATGTTCACTCTTCAGCTATAACTCAAAGTCATGCCAGTATTATCTGGTTTATAGTTTTTGTGTTATTACATATCAAAATTAACCAATTTTATTTTTAACACCTAGTACTATCCCAACATGCAACTCATTATGATTACAAAGTTGCAGCTAATTCGGGCTGGCACAACACCCCAAAACACGCTGAGTTCGGCATTGTCCGAAAATACCCCAATATTATCTGTAGCACCAGTCTATTTCAGGGGCGGCGCCACATGGGGCAAAGGGGGCGGCCCCCTATATTTTTTTCACAGTAGTGAAAAATCATGGGATCTTGAACGATTTTGAAAATTTGCCCCCCCCCCCGAATGTTTGCGTTTTGGCTGCGAAGGGATAAGTTTTGCGTTCGGCTGTGCGAAAGAAAATTCGGGAGAAATTAGGCCGGAAAACACCACCAATTTTTTTTCAGAAATATTTTTTCCCGACAAGCTTCCCCTTCCCACCCAACTGAGCGAGTTTTTGGTCGCTGTCGGGAGAAATTTGGCCGGGAAAACTCCCAAGAAAATTGTTAGTAATTTTTTTCCCGACGAGCCCCCCCCCCCCCCCTCCTCACTGGGTGAGTTTTCGGTCGCTGTCGGGAGAAATGTGGGGAGAGAAATTTGGCCGGGAAAACTCTCGAGAAAAAATTTTCGGATTTTTTTCCCGACGAGACCCCCCTCCCCCGAGTTTTCGCTTGCTGACGGGACAAATTACGTCGGGAACACTTCCGAGAAAAATTTTCCCGACGGATTTCGCCCCCTCTAAGATTTTACCCTGGCTCCGCCCCTGGTCTATTGTGTCTGGTCTATCAAGTTTGACCATCTTCTTTCTACCTCCATGGCTTTACATAGTTTGAACAATAACCCCCCTTTTTTCCTGCCCTTATTTCGTCTCTTTTATTCCGTCGACTTTTCTTTATACGGACCTTGAATATTCAGTCAAGGATTAACCCCGAGATCCTATTATCGTTAAGTTGACAACATACGTCATATGCTTGTTAGTCTGTTGCTTATAGAAGTCTGGTAGTAGGAATATCATTAACTCTTTGCAACGGAGGAGAGAAAACGGAAAACTTCTAGGAAAGAAGAAGCGTTCAACGCCGTTACTGTCTTTAACCATTTTCTTCTAACTCCATAGGTGAGCTATTATTGCCATAATCGTCGGTATAGAGCCAGAAGGGCGTTAATGCACAACATGTTGAGAACCAGAAAGGCACTATCACTGTACAAAGTCAATTGCGTTAACACCCTTCAGGTTGTCACTATGTATTGCGATAGCGCCCTTCTGGTTCTATACCGACGATTATACTTGATGCACTCTTGTTCGCAGCATGGACCTACATTATAGGTCCATGCATGCTGGCAGATAAGATTTCTTCCTTTCCACACGGCGTGTATGTTAGAGTGATATGTTAACCAAAACATTTTGCTGACTATAATGATGCAGATGTAGATATTCCACTACAAATACTATTTTGCAAGATACCATTATGGGTAATTGCTTTGAGTTAATCAAAATTGAGTTTGTGGGTTAATAACTGCTTGTATTTATCCTCACATGGTCGATCATAATTATAATAATTATCTCTCATTCTATGAGATATAACTCTGAATATATGAATTTCGTATAATGTGTCGAACAATTTCTCTGATTTTTCTTGATCAGGGACGGTAAAGGAAGTACACTGGTACTACTGTTTTGCATTACGTTCTTTGCCTGTCAAAAGTCAATGAAATGCCCTGTGTGCATTGCGACATGACTTAGTCTTTCCTACCTATTTATGCACTTTTTTGTCTTTATATTGTATTGATTATTTTAATCTCTACTTACACTGCAATATGTTTTGTATGTTTTGAGTATTTTGATATGGAAAACAATGTACATCCACGTATATTGTGACATTCACATGGGAATGACCAGTCCTTTTAGTTCCTTACGACAGTGAATTCGCTATACCCTATTATGTTACTACTTCTCATCAATATGACAAAAAAATAACATGCACTCTATTTACTTCCGCTCTATTTTCCGTTTCTCTATCTAAAGACTGCATCTCGTATAAAATCAAGTTCTTAACCCCTTGGGGACGACGGTCTTAATTGTACAGAAATCCAGTTTATTGTACATTTAGAGATGACGGGCTTCTTCTGTTCTTCTGTAGTACAGAAGCCCAGAAAATATGACTTTTTTCTCTTAACGATTGAATAAACCATAAAGTCATGTAACCTTTTGCCGATTTCCCGTAGAGTAAACATTTGACCATGTAGTGTAAATGCAGGAAATAAATATTCTATGTAGCACCTCCTAAATTTATGGGTTTTTATATCCTTCACGGTCAACCAAGTGAAATCACATCGTCCCTCATTGAACAATAATGCCGAAGAACAGTGATCCCAAGGAGCAGTATCAATACACCGACAGGAGATATTACTCTGTGACAAGGCAGCCAGAATTCTTTAAGGCCAGTCTTGCTTTGTTTCATTTCCGTAAATATCGGATTGTATATCGGATGGTTGATGGATGATGTCAGTACCTACACAATACATGTAGCTCCGTTAACTCTGTGCGCGGGACCCTGAATCCCGTGCGTGCGGAATTAATTTCAAAGAGCGCTTGGTATCGGGAAAGGAAATAACTAACTGACTTCTGCTAGCAATAACTTTGCACAACAACGTTTTTTAGGAAAAATGTCGAACAGCAAAGTTGAAGTGCATTTTACAGACCTTCTTAATGCATAAAGGCTGTTTGGAAATATACATCTGAATTTTGTAAAGCAATGGCTAATTGTAACCAACATACATGTAGTTTTAAGCTTCCTGCTTGAAAATATACAACTTCTTTCAAATAATACAAGACGGTAAACCACAAGTTATACATAAAAACCTGGCTTGTTACAAGTTCATGAAAGAGATGAGTCACCAAATGAGAAGTGAATGAAGAGATTATCAGTGAATAGCATGTCTTATTGTCATTGACTTTTCAAAGTTCACTTGTGTCTAATCCTGTGTCCTATCCTATTGTATCACGAAGCCTTGATTGTATTTATCGATTTGTCTGGTTCCTTAAGAATATAACATAGTACCCCCGTACTTGAGGCATGTAAACAATAGAAAGAGGTTACTGCTAGTATCGGGAAAATCAGTGTAATTCGGGTGAATACAATCGTTTCTACGTTTGAGCGTGTAATGCGAATCCCGCACGCTGCAGGGAGTGCATGGGTGTGAATACCGCGTGTAAAGAGTTAAAACGTATTTAAATGCAAATAACTAGCCATCGTATGGACACGGATTAACGCTTTTAGTGTGCTGAATTGGTCTATTTTAGCGCCCGTTTCCTGTATGCTTGGCTGCACAGATCTTTGATGATAAGTGAAGAACGGAAATTATTGTCAGGCTTACAGACTTCCTTAAGGCAGATTTGTGATCTTGGGGGTACATTTCCCCTAAAAATTTCGGCAAACAAATCTGTTCGTTGATCAAAACTAAAGACTCATTAAAGCGAGGGGGATGAGAAAATCTATCCTTTTATTCTTCTATATATTACTTGAACTATATGAGTATTTCAAAATATATAATACATGCATATTTTAAAATTTATTTAACATTCATTTGAAAATTTGAATTTGCCTTTTGCAACCTTGCCATATTTATCATTGCAGCACATATTTTCTAAATCGATTATTTATCATGTATCTCGCTGTTTCTTGTTTTACTTTTTTGTAATTATCATTTTTTTTTAAATTATACATTGTATTTGCAATTCTTCTATCTGTTTTGTTTTTATTGTATGCCGGGCCCCTTGGGAGAACAGTTTTTGAACTGAAAGGGCAACCCTGCTTAAATAAAATGGAAATGAATAAAAAATAAAATATACATGTCTGTGGAAATAAATTAAATTGTGCGTCGGTAAAGATTAACATTTTAATATTTTAGTTCTCGTCGATGACTAAACTAAGTGTTTTCTTTCGCTTTTTAAAATTAAAAGTACTAAATTTGTTGTTTATTCAATTGAATGTGTATATTGTGCTTTGTAAGTGACCTCTATCAAAGTTGTATTTTCACGTGAAAGTATACCATTTTGTCGACTTTCTTATCATTTATCACACGTATTTTGGCAAGCCGTTCCTGAACTTTCTGCTTTGCATTTTGAGAATTGCATTCAGTTTGCTTGCGTATAACAGGAGCTCTAATTCAATCTAATTTCCACATAATAAATTATTTTGAGCCTGCCACTCCGATCAATCGTAATTGAGATATCACTAAAAGCTATTCGCTGGGGGAGTGCGTGCATCTCTTAGAATTCCACAAAGGACTTTGAGAAATTGCTCAAACACTTCCTAAACTCATTATTTCGGTTTATATATAACAACATTCTAACTATTAAATAGTCATTTGATACAGTTATGTTCACTCAGTGATATAGGCCTCCGTTTTCCTGTGAATTTCCTAGAATTTGAATGTGTCGATTTCATTTTATAATGTGACCACACATACATGATATAAATGCCTTAGGCCTCGAGAGTTTAGGTTGATTTACTTCGACTACAGTCCAACGAGTGGCAGTCAGTTATACACTAAAAGCGCAGTAATTTTCTGGTGACCAAAATTATCGTTACTTGTAAAGCATATATATTTTTGCTGTTGTTGACATCATACAATTGAACACGCATGCAGTATAGTAATAAGTCAATGTGCGAAATATAGTTTTCACGATAAACAATGGGCCTCCTTTGATACTATATTATAACGTGCATGGTGTAAGTGATGATAGTTGTTATCAATGTAGTAATGACTGGCGTAAATCCCGGGGGATGGGGGAAATATCCCCCCCCCACTTTTCGAGGAGGGGGGGGGGATGGCCTGTACAATCATCCCCCACTTTTCAAGAAAAAAAATATATTTTTAAATTAATTAATCATTTATAAAATTATTAATATAGTGAGAATTTCTCTTGAAATGCCTTTAAAATGCTTAAGATCCTTCAATTTTAATTCTAAAAAACTCAAAAGCTCCCGCTCGGTCACTTCGCTCCCTCGCTTATACTTTCCCTCAATGATTTGAACATTTCGGCCCCGGAAAATTCCTGCGTATGGCCTAGTTTTAAAGGTAGTCTTCACTGCATGATAGTATAGGCCTAGTTATAATCAATCATTTTGAAACATGTGTAGCTTTCCTCGACTTTTAAATTAAAACTTATTTATTCCCAAAAACGTTGGTTTTAGAAGTGTAGTATACATAGTGGCAGGTATGAGACCAGCAGTATGGCGCAAATCCATTTTAAATCGGCTGGGGGGGGGGGGGGGACATCACTATTGACAAAATTTTCCCGTCACGCAGTCGCCGAAAACTCGCCCTCAGCGGGGGGGGGGGGGGGGTGGTAATGACCAAAAAAATTTTTTCTCCACAACCCACGGTCCAAACTATTTTTCGCGGTCACGCCAGCCGCCGAAAACTCCGCTCAGCCTGGGGGGGGGGTGGGAGGGAAAACAAATTTGGGGCACGATTTTTTTCCAAATTGTGGGGGGCTGGGCGACATTTGATATTGTGTCCCCCACTCAAAAATCGTGGGTGGGGGACATTCCCCTGCTTCCCGCCTGGATTGCGCCCATGGAGACCACATTGGCAACTGCCCGAATTAAAGTACACTTATTTTGAATTGGGAGATATGATTATATCCCACCACTTTTCGAGAAGGGGGATGATCTGTACAAATATACCCCCCATTTTCAATTAAAAAATATTTTTGTGTATCTATTCAATTAATAATAACACTTTTAAACTTTTAAAATGCTAAATGAATATCCCGATGTTTCTGATTTCATACATATATGGTGATTTTCTGCTTAGAATTTTAAATATCTTTATTTTTTTAAGGGTTATTCAAAATCATGTGCTGTGTGTGTGGTGGGGAGGGGGGGGGGAGGGAAAATAGTGTCCCCAGTATTCCAGGAATTATCCACTACTCTTTTTACTTCTCAAAAATCCCTACAAATATTTCCTTTCTACAATGTTTCCGTTTTGACAATTGCGCTTTTGAACCATTTGCATCAAAATGATCCATTCGAATGAGTGCCCCTTTTTATCCCTTAATCGTTTTCTTTTCAGATAAAAACAATTGTCAAATTTTCCACTTCTGATAAGCCTCATATGTGACAATGGCCTTTTTCTCATTTTAGAGGTACCCGTTGTAATTTAACTGTCGCTCCCGCCTTTTGGTTCTTAAAATGCCTCCTTTTCCCTCTTTATTTGCGCCCCGAATTTTAAACGACTTCGAGCAACTTACTTTAATTTCTGAGGCTTGCTCGCTACGCTCGCTCGCATTAACATTTAATATATATTATGTTTAAAGGTCTTTTCAGTCTCTGAATCTGAGACATTTCAGAAACATTTTCCCCGTTTATAAGATGTTATTGGACACCATGCAGTCTCACAGGTCCTAAAAATTTTCTCGCTCGCTTCGCTCGCTCGCACATTGATATAGGCCATGAAAACCCAACTACAAAATTTAATGCTATGGTATTTACTGTTTTTTTTAATCACAGCAAAAGATCGAAAAACACATTACGTGAAAGGTCTAAAATGTAATCACAAAAAGAGCTATTTGCCAATGTTTAGAGACAGTGGTACATTTTGCACGTTGTAGGTGTCCTCTTTTCAATAAATAGCCCTTGATTTGGGGGTGTACCCAATATTTGGAAATTTCATCGATCGTCCCCCCCCCCCCCGCCGTTCCTCGGACCGGATTTACGCCCATGGTAGTAATTATTAACATTATTGCGTTTTAATAGCTGGACACAATCTTTTAATATCCAATTTGCCACAGTGTGTACACTTCTTTTATATCAAATTTAGAATCAAAAGGTCGTTAAAAATCTTTACAACACGTTTGCTTATTATTTGTCATTACTGGTTTATAGCATGTCAGCAAAATAAGTTTAATATAGCATTTTGCTTCCGCATCCCATGCAATCCGTAGCTTGTAGAGTGCTCATCTAACAGACTTGATTCATTTTTCTCCCGAATCACTGCACTGATTAGTTTTTCTTTCTGCGTGGATTACTGTAAGTAAATTATTACCGATGGACACAATGGGATAAAATAGCAACGCAAACATTTACATTTATTAAGAAGGCAATCGACTATCAAATTTGAATCTCCGTCCTCTTTCACTGTAATAATACCTTGATGTCCTAATGATACATGCATATTTCTCAATAACAGTGATGTCTCAAAATAATTGCTGCAATCGAAAAGCGCCCTCGTTTGGTAATGAGGAAAATAGTTTGTGAGCGATCATGCATTACATTTCACAATCAAGGGCATAGTCTTAGATTTCAAATTGCAGTCTTGGTTCTGTCAGCTTTTGCTTGTTTTAATCCTGAGATATATTCAGTTTAACACAAAAAGGTAAAATCACAAATGTGCCACTTTTACTACAGTCAACAATAGCACCAGGCCCTCTTCCCGTAAAAGTGACACAATTGTGATTCCACCGTTTTGTTCTTTACAAGATATCTCGAGATCAAAACAAGCAAATTGAATGAAACAAACAATATTTCAAAGCTAAGACGTTGCCCTTGATGTTGACCTAAACATGTGTCACAGCAGTATTTTCTAACTGTCAAAGAGGGCGCTTTTCTCTTCAACGATTTTTTTGAGACGTGCTGTAGCATGTCTCAAAAATTTCTGCAAGTAAAAAGCGCCCTCTTCGGCAATTAGAAAATATTCTGTTGACATGATGCTTACATCAACGTCAAGGGCAAAGTCTTAGCTTTAAAATGCCATTTGTTCTGTTCAATTTGCTTGTTTTAATCTGGAGATATGTTGTAAACAACAAAAGGATGGAATCACAATTGTGTCACATTTGCAAGGGTCTGCAGTAAGAGTGGCACAATTGCAATTTTACTCTTTCTTATTTAAATCAACATATCTCAAGATTAAGACAAGCAAATCGAACAAAACAAACGGTATTTGAAAGCTAAGACTATGCTCTTGATGTTGATGTAAGCACCATGTCACAAGAGTATTTTCTAATTGCTAAAGAGGGCGGTTTTCACTTGCACAATTTTTTTGAGACACACTTTATGTTTGTTCTTTTGCTCATTTGCGCAGCGCCGTTGAGTCGGAATATTCCATTTCGACTGTTGAGGTCTGGACAGTGGCAAAGCGAAGAGGAGGAGGGGGAGGGGGGTCTCACATTAAGACCCTCTCCGCTAGCCTCAGAATTTTCGGTTAAATCCATAGGCTTACGATGACCACAGTTAAAACAAATGTGAGCTACATAATCCTCCATGCTCTAAGTGTCTTTGATAAGGTCTAAAACATGAAGCCCTGAAAAATAGCATTTTAAAATAATCATTTGTTGCTTTGAAAACGGGAAAATCTACGAGTATCCAGGATTTACCGTAGCCTTCCTCCCATAGACTTACTGTGTGTAGAGCTAAGCTATTTTATACTCCACCGCGGTGGAAATTCATGGGTGACGTTCATCCATGCATATCTTACCTGTGGCAGCATAATTTTCCAAGGATTTGTATTCGAGGGTGTTAATTTGTCCATTTCAACACTTCTGTGTTGCTCAGATAATATCACAGTTTGATCATTTTTTTTAATTGAAGCCTCATGTTAGCCTATGTCTTTAAATGTTGAAACACCATGCCTTTTTTTACCATGAGACACCCCTTTGGAACCAGACCACTTTTTTCTTCAGTTAATTTTGCACTATAAGACAAGTCATGGTAAGTTGCAGCACCCCTCCCCCACCACCACCCCCACAGGATCACCGACTACGCCATTGTTTCTAAATCGATCACGTGACAATGCGCGAGGCGCTAATGGTTGCGCCAATAACACGTCGAGTATATCTACAGCTCACTTGATGCACCACGAGTATAAAAACCCAGCGACACTCGAGGTGGGAGTATTGAGCCAAAATATATACATTGTTGAAATCTCCGTTAGTATTTGTTGTTGTTGTTGTTTTACAGAAGTCGACTGTTTTGGAAATTTGATCTCATCAGTTCGATTGCTTGACCATGGATGACTCTTCGGAAGACTCGGAATCGGAGTACGAGATACATCGACTCGGGTAAAATATTTTGTTTGTTTGTTTGTTTGTCTTTTTTTCGATATTGTTTGAGATTTAAAACAGGTTAGACATCAAGTATACGTGGATCGTAAGTACTTAGACCGGGGTGTGTGGTTAAATCGAATCTGAATAAAAAACTGGACGTTTGTGTACGGGTCCAAACTATTTGGAAGAGGAGAAACACTTCTGATGAATCAATCGTGAGATCTGTTATTGTTATTGTCGTCGGATCCTTATTGGTAACCATTTGTAAGATATTTAGAGATGAAAGACAGATCCATTTCCGTGAAAATATAAGCCTGTATAATTGGGCAACACATCCTCATTTAATAGGGTAGTATGGCAGCCTTCCCTCCCTCCTGTAATTCACAAATTTGTCGGTCCGAAGGTTCAGGCTTATGCTAACATTTCAAATCCGTGAACCTCTTGTGTATTTGAACTACAGTGTGTATCAAAAAAAGTAAACACTTAGTAAAAAAAATTATTTTAAAAATTCTCATGACTTTGAGATCACTTTTTTTATATGAATATGTTACCTTGGACCTAAGCTATCTTTTGACACTGTTGGTTTTGAAAGTATTTCACGCATGAGTGAGCACAGCCTACTTTTGTCCAATCGGCCCAAAATGCATTTGCGCACTGAATTGCATTCTTATGGTCAATGTTTAATGCCTTGCAGACCAATGCTGCGGAAGATTTCAACTGATATGCATAAGTATTGAATCCTCAGCAGTCAGCATGCCCAGAGAAGAGCTTATAGCAATTCTGTCATATAAGCAAGACAAAAATAAAGCAATGATTCAGATACATCCCACTAAAAAAGAAGAAAATGTCATGTTTGCAAGATGAACTGTGAATTGACCATGAAAAGTGACATTTTCTTTTTTTTTACGATGGTGTATCTGAATCATTGCTTCACTTTTATTTTTCTTGTCACAGAAGTTTTCTCTGAGCAAATTCAATATTGGTCCATCAAGTTGAGGAACTTTCTGCAGAACGGTCTGTGAGGCATTAAAAGTGTGTTGACTATAAGAGAACACGAATTTGTGCGCAAATGCATTTTTGCTTGATTGGACAAAACTCATGCGTGAAATACTTTCAAAACCAACAGTGTCATCAGATAGCTTAGGTCCAAGGTAACATATTCCTATAAAAAATAATCTCAAAATCATGAAAAAAAATTAAAATAAATTTTTTACTAAGTGTTTACTTTTTTTTGATACACACTGTATATATATTTTTGAGTGTCATATACTCGAGTCGGTACCATACAGTGAAGTCAGGCGCGGTTCTAGAGCGAAAATTTTAGGGGGGTTACGGGAGGGGGCTTGACGGAAATATGCGAGGGAGCGAAGCGACCGAGCTGGGGAGAGTGTGGGAGGGGGATACCCCCTCCAGGGTACATGTAGGAACTTTTTGAAAATACGCATAGTGATTCTGGGCATGGTAAATAAATATTTTCAAAGGTATATGTTTTGAAGATAATTAGGGATTATTTTCAAAAAGATTACGAAAGTATGTGAAAACTGTTAGGGCAATGATACTTGCGAGGGAGCGAAACCTCCGAACGGGGGGGGGGGAGGGTGTGGGGAGGGGGATAACCCCCCTCCCAGGGTAGGAACCTTTTTGAAAATACGGCATAGAAAAGATGGGTTTCTAGGCATGGGTAATATATCTATTTTAAAAGGTACCGTACATGTTATGAAGATAATTAGGGATTATTTTCAAAAAGATTACAGGAAGTATATGAAAAACGACTTCCGAGGGAGTGAAGCGACCGAGCGGTGGAGGGTGTGGGAGGGGGCATACTGCCTCCCACGGTGGGAATTTTTTGAAAATACGAATAGAAAAGACGTGGTTCTGGGCATGGTAAATAAATATTTTAAAGGTATATGTTATGAAGATAATTACGGATTATTTTCAAAAAGATTACAGGAATTATGTGAAAACTGTAATTGGGAAGTGATACTTGCGAGGGAGCGAAACTTCCGAACGGGGGAGGGTGTGGGGCCCTCCCAGGGTAGGAACTTGTTGAAATTACGCATACAGTAGACAAGATAGTTTTCAAGGGATTATAAATACGTATTTTTGGCAATGGTATATTTTAACAAGATAAGGGATTGGGAAGTCATACTTACGACGGATATTGTGGGAGGGGGACACCCCCTCCCACGGTAGAAACTTTTTAAAATACGCATAGAAAGGAACGTGATTCTAGGCATGGTAATATACCTATTTTAAAGGTAAATTTCACGAAGATAATTATTGATTGTTGTCAGGTTTTCAAAAACATGTGCAGGAAGTATATGAAAAACTGTTAATGGGTAATCATATACTTGCGAGGGAGCGAAACGACCGAGCGGTGGAGGGGGCATACCCCCTCCCACGATAGGAACTTTTTAAAATACGCATAGAAAAGGCGGTTTTTCTAGGCATGGTAAATACATATTTCAGTGGTATATGGGTATCATACATGCGAGGGAGCTAAGCAACCGAGCGGGGGAGGGTGTGGATAACCTTCTCCCACGGCAGAACATTTTTTAAAATACGCATAGAAAAGACGTGATTGTAGGCATGGTAAATACCTATATTTTGAAAGTATATAATAAAGATTATTACGGATTTTCAAAAAGATGTAGGCCTACAGGAAGTATGTGGAAAACTGTATGTGATTAGTCATACTTGCGTGGGAGCGAAGCAACCGAGCGGGAGGATTGTGTGTGGGAGGTGGGCCCTCCCACGTTAGAACGTTTTTCAAAATACGAACAGAAAAGACGTGTTTTCTAGGCATGGTAAATGGATATTTTAAAGGTATATTTGATCAAGATTCAGGATTTCAAAAAGATGTTCAGGAAGTATGAGAAAAACTGTAATTGGGTATTCATACTTGCGAGGGGGCGGGAGACGGGTGTGGGATGGGGAACCCACGGCAAGAAATTTTTGAAATACACGTAGCAAAGACATGTTTCTAAGCGCAGTAAATACATATTTTAAAGGTATATTTTTGAAAATTATCATAGGGACTGTTGTCAGGACTTCAAGTAGATGTACAATAAGAAGGCCTATGTGAAAAACATGTAAATGGGTAGTCTAGGGAGCGAAGCGACCGAGCAGGGGTATAGGATCTTTTTGAAAATATGTATTAAAAAGACGTGTTTCTGGGCATGGTAAATACATATTTAAACATTCTTATAACTTCTTTCTATCAATATTTAATCTTTGCTAGATCGCTTCACTTTACTTATGAATATTTTCATTGTAAAACATTTTTGTGCGATTTTTTTTTTTTTTTAGGGGGGGGGGGGGCTCAAGCCCCCAAAGCCTCCCCCGTAAAACCGCGCCTGACTGAAGTACAAAAACAAAAAGCAAACTCGGATTCCCTGCCACCCCCCTAATTTCTCAACTCTTTAAAAATGATGACATTTCGAAATCGTTCCTGCACAACTTTGGGTTGTTGAGAATTGAGTTGAGATGCATAATTGTCACAGTCTGTGCGTCCGTCCAGACTCCGTCCGTTACCAGTCTCGTTTGTGCAGGTGATCGGGTTTTGATAAAATTGGGATCAAGTATGCACATGTATATTATGATGCAATAATGAACTGATTAGATTTCGGAGTTGACAGGTCAAAGGTCATAGTTCACAGGGCATTGAGCTCGTTACGACCCCATCATACTTCAGAACGGCTAATCAGATTTAAATGTAACTTAGGTCAAGTATATAAGGCACTAATGGGCGAATTAGATTTCGGAGTTGGAAGGTCAAAAGACACAAGTCACAGGGCCTAAAACATGTCTGAATGGGCTCGTTAGCTTGATAACTTAGGAACGGCTGATCAGATTTAAATGCAAGTTTGGTCAAGTATGATCTATAAGCCATCAGTGAACTGATTAGATATTGGAGGTGAAAGGTTATACACGTATTATGTCCAAAAAATCGCATGAAATTTTCACCTGTTTTAGCTCACATGAGCATTCGGTTCAGCTGAGCTAAAACTTCACCAACTATGGAACAATGCCAATAAAAATCTTTTTTACTAAGCCACTATCAGATCAAATAATATTGCCTGCAGATCCATTAGCTGTCGACACACTATTTAGCCAGATTTTTTTTTTCTTCAAACAAAATCATCACTAAGACCTCCTTGCTACGATGTAGAGTGGCTTTTGCACTTACACGCCTGAGGATATATCGTCTGTAGTAATCTCAATACGAACCCAATAATCCCCAGGATTGAGGGATGCAGAAAATAGAAGAAGAAAATGATGATAGATTAGGCCCCAATTTGTTTGCCAAACATCAAAATATTTTTCAAAGCTCTTGTCATATCAATATTACTTGAAGAAGTACTAGCTGTTGAAATTTAATCAGAAAAAATGCTAGTTTTTAACAACATCGATCATAGTGGCACCTATATACACAGGTACACCTACATGACCTAAGGTATGCACGCATATAGTAAATCAAAATCATCTGCAATAATTTTAGGATTGAAGAAGGTAGAATAACCAGAAGAAGAAGAAACAGGAGAACTAGTCCACAGTCTCTTTGCCAAACAGCAATATGTTTTACTAAGCTTTTGTTATATCAAACATTATCAATTAAAGATCCACTAGCTGCATGCTGAGGTGCGATTTTATCAAAAGAACGTCTTTTTTTCTTCAAAAAATACCATCGGCATACATCTTGGCATTTGCATGCACTCGTACCCTCGAGGGTATATATACACTCAAAAAATCATCTAGGATAATCTCCGGGATTGAAGAAGGTGGAAGAACTAGTCGAAAATAAGGCAAATTTCATGAATAATTGATGATAAGGAACAGAGTATAGAGACCCCTCTCCACGGAACGAGTTTGTTCGCAGGGGTGTTGAATGGCCTCCTCTGTTATACCTCTCTTGTCTGATGTACAAACCAATTTGAATAGATTTAGTGAGGAGGGATGAAGTGAGAGGGGAAAAAAGGGTCAACGGGTGCAAAGACAGGGGTGGTGCCCGGGTGAAATTTTAGGCCAATTGTTGGACAAATGATAAAAAAGGTCATCAGGTTTTTGCGGACACTAATGCTGGTGAATATCGATGCAACGAACAAAACAACAACAACAAAAACCGTCAGGTTTTTCCAGACACTGATGTATGGTGCAAATCATTGCGATGCCGATGGTACCTCAGGTCGTCAACTTTTAATATTGAAATACTACTACTGAACTAAGCCTGACATACACTCATGCTCATAATTATGGAATATTTTGTTGATACTTAAGTTCTTTCTCCTATATCGTCCAAAATTTTCAAGACAAGTGTTCATTTCACAAAAACGCAGCATGTGAAGTAATTTTTGGATTTCATGAGATGACTAAATTAAAAACTAAAATACGTTTGAGCGCAATAACAATTATATATCTATTTTTTAAAAATCCACTAAAAATCATGAAAAAAGTATTAAATTAAAGTAATTTTATAAAACAAACCCCAGAACTGATATTTTTTTTAATCTAATGTCACTTATCATTAAATTAACATCGGAATTGTCTGTTGCAAGTAATAACGTGCGTAACCACCACGTGACCCAACAACAACTCCGAATACCGGCATTTATAAACACAGGTTTTAATGTTAAGTCGGACGCTACAAAATGCTCAGCATTCCTGAAATACTTACATTATAAGTATGGGGTGAGCAAATACTAATCTCAGATGTACCGTTCACGGAAAAAGGGCAACTTCTAAAATGTTTCTACAATATTCCATAATTATGAGCATGAGTGTACATGCTACACAGCTGTTAGTGTTTTGCTCATTATTTCAGAATATTCTGATTTTCATATTACACAGACAATCATGACCTCGACAAGTACAGGGACTCACCCGATATTTTGTTGTGTTTTTAGAGTGTGCAAAAGGGCTCTTCTCACTTTACACTCCTTTTATTTGACCAATTTGTCAATTTCCATAATTACCATTAAATAATGATTATGGAAGTTGACAAATTGGCCAAATAAAGGTGCATTTAAAAAGATAATTTCTGATACACGGCAATCCTGGAGAAATCTAAAGAAGACATATGTGTCAGGAGCAAAACGCATTTTATGTTTTATTGATCACAGCTCCAAAGCAAAGCCATCAGAAGAAAGGATCATAGGTTTTATTGCCCATTTTCGTAACCTTTTATGAAATTTCGTCAATTTTCAGTTCAGTTTCGTTTCGAGGAGAGCGGAGTGTGTGGATGCTATTTTCAGTTTGATCATTTGCCTTTTAATTCTTCATTTTACAAAAAGTCGCAAATATTTTCAATTCAGAATGGTCAATTGTCATTATAATTAGTTCCCAATAGTTGACGACCGACAGATTATATACAAAAATTCGTCTTTGTTTAAGAAAATTCATTAAATCCTCAATCAGTTTGGTCCCATTGTAATGCCCAGAAATTCTAGCAAAACTGGTTGAAAAGATGAGAAATAATTTGTGTGTTTAAAGGTGACGAGGGCAACCAGCAACTAACAGTGCCGTAAGTTAAGAAATAAAGAGGCATTGAGAGTATTGTGAGAATATTATGGTTATATGGTGATAACATACAGCCTAAATAGGGCTATTGTGTGACACTAACACTTAGCAAGGCCCTATAAATTAGTTAATTTGTGTTTATTTTATGTCCTTGCAAGCCTTGTCTTAAGATAAACTTGCAGAAACAGTCATAGGGGGGAGGAGCTTATCGATTCAAACAGTGCATCATTACTGCGGCGTGACTATAACACACGTCGGGTGCATGCATCGTCATTGCTTGGTCAGTTTCAGCAATGTGTATGTGCCGATCTGATTGGTTGGCAAGAACTCAAATGTTTTCTTACTTATGTCTGTTAGTTGCCGGTGCCTTCTCCCTTTAAGTGCTTAGTGACTGTGACTAACGAACTGAAAGAGTACCTAACGAAACTACGAGAATTGTAGATCAGAAAAGTTGTCAAACTAATTGACAAAAGACGAAATTCAAGTTAGCATTCGCATTACCTTGCCATCTCAAGACGAATCCGAATTGACAATGTTTATTATTGGATAAAAACAGTTTGAAAATGAGCAAGAAACGTAAGTTTCCTCATGAACATGGACCCCTGTTCTAAGACCATCGAATTTTAAGCAAGACCCGTTGGAGGAATTGGAACCTTAATTCGATTCAGTGACTTACTACAGCCATCTTTAGTCACCTTCAAAGGAGAGAGAATTTGATACTTCGTTGATACATGTGTCAATCGATAACCTTTTTTTGGACTTTTCGTTTGTTCTTCTCTCACAGTGTGTCAGAATGGCAGTTTTGCTGCGAGTCCAAATTATTCAACTCCAGTCATGACTGCGATATCGATCTGATCACGTCGACTTCATCCTGCGAACATCTCCTCGGTAGCCAGGTCCTTCGAGTTCTCGTCTGGATCGTCGGGCTCTCCTCGTTGTTCGGCAACCTCTTCGTCCTGTTCCTGCGTGTCGGCGGTTTCCGATCGATCAAATCTCCATCAGCTCGTGTGCAAGCCCTCATGATTCTAAGTTTGGCTGGAGCAGATTGTTTCAACGGCGTGTACCTGATTATAATCGCGAGCGCCGATGTACATTTCGGAGATCTGTACTACCTGTCTGCCGACTCATGGCTGCAAAGTGTCGTCTGTAAGATGGCGGGTTTCTTCGCGACGATATCGAGCGCGATGTCGGTGCTTATGTTGACGTTGATCAGCATAGATCGCATGCTTGCTGTATTATTTCCCTTCAAACTGAACCGTAGGTTCACCGTTGAAGCGGCAGCAAGTACAATTATGATGCTATGGATCATAATTCTCTTTATCTGCTGCATTCCTTTCATATTTCCCGTCCGTTTTGATGGATTCTACGGTAACACAGACGTGTGCATCGGGCTACCCGTCGGCATTCAAATCTACACTCTGCCCGGAAGCGAGGCCGAGGTCGAGGGGACAGTCTGGAACTTCGGTATCGGGTTGTACATCGCTCTAAACCTCTTCTGCCTCGTCATCATGTTCGTGTGCTACTCGGCAATCTTCGTGGTGGTCCGAAGATCCGCGATGCGCGCCAACCGCATTCCCGAACTGAACAAGGAGATCCGGTTGGCTGGCAAAATGGCGATGATTGTCGGTACGGATTTCGTGACGTGGATGCCTATAGTGATCATGTTTATTCTGGTCCTGTCGAATGTTTGGACGATACCAGCTCAACTTTACGCCTATATTGTTGTTTTCCTTCTGCCCATCAACTCAGCGTTAAATCCATACATCTATACCCTTGTTACTCTGGTATCGAAGAAGAAGAAGCGGCAAGGATTATCGGAGAAATCATCCGACTCAACTCGCCCAGTGTCGTTGCAAAATCTGACATAGGACAGTGAAGGGAACGCGGTTGCAAAAGGGTGTGGTCGGGACTGCTATATTATGTAAAATGATGAGTGATCATTGTAACTACCCGTGCCTGCCCCTCCCCTTACTCGGGGGTAGGCTAGACTAAGTGCTCTAGATTTGAAAGATCGACAGCCCGTACTTCGGCGGGTAATTTTTGGTATAATTGTTTTACCTTCTATCTGAGTCATTTTCCAGTCTATGGACCTCTATCTCGGCTCCTATCAGGATCTGTCCAGAAATTGTGCCCCCTATTGTAACTTCCTCAGGTATTCATCATGACTTCTACCAAAAAATACACCACATTTCTGCATTTTTGGGGTGAATTTCACTTGAGAAACCGGACCAAAAATGACTACATACCAGAATAAAGTCTGAAAACGGATACGCGCACGCGACCCACCCGCACCCGCCCCCAAAAGTTTGCATAATATTGTTACAATGTCGGTAATAAATACAACAAAAAAGTAACCCCTTTTGTCAGAATACTATACGTTTCTTAGCAAAACAATTTGGCAAGAGTGTCCTTGCACTCACTACCTTTTATGTGAAAATGTGATTGATTCGTCTATTCACGCATGAGTGAGCACATATTAAAGGCAAAAGTGTCACGTTTTAAAATTCACAAGGGTCATTATGGGGGATTTGTGAAACAGGATTTTGACAAATTCTGCTTAAATTGGTGAATGATTAAGCGCTTTTTATGTTTATCATTTGTCGTTTGACCTCCTTACACACCCCCTGATACTTCTCACATATTATTATATGCTTCAGTGAGTTTAAAGATTATTATCCTTCCTGAAATTGTTAAGTTTATTGAAAAAATTGAAATCGTATACATTTCAGTAAAATGTATCTTCACATGTTGCCCGAATGAAGGCGCCGTCACACCATGACGAATTGGCATTGCGTTTCCATTACGTATGCAACA
>JZLH01S0171198.1:6216-16216 GCA_001188425.1 Eucidaris tribuloides | reverse complement strand
TGTATGTGTGTGATGTGTGAGTTGTGGCTGTGGCTATGTGTGTTGTTTGTATCGCCTTCAACGGGTACGTTAAGTATGAACGAGCTAAGTTCGTCGGGGACGTGTCAAAACGGGGACGGTCCCCACTTTTAAATGGCACCAGAAAGTCAAAACGTAGATTGCGCTAAAGCGCTTCAGAAAATGGTCCGCCCAAATATTTGTGTGCACCCCAACGTCCCCAGTTACGGCTTGTGAATATAATCATACACATTCACAAAAAACGTCCCGCGATTTGCGATGTTGTTACATGGGGAGTGTATGTGTCTTCGTATTGCATGTTGTTATACGGGTGTATTGTGTGTGTGTTTTATTACTTGTCCCCGTTTGCGGGCATGTTTACGTATGTGTTGTGTTGTGTGTGTGTGTGTGGTGTGTTGTGTGTGTGTGTGTGCGTGTGTGTGTGGTGTTGTGTGAATAAAATCTGATATAGTTCTTTGTTGCATACATTTTAAAGAATTGAAGTATAAGAGCGGGGCTATTTACTAGGGAATTGAAACAAGAAGAAAAGGAAGAAGAATATTGATAATATTGATGATAATCAGTGGCGTAGCCAAGGGGGGGGGGCGACCGCCCCATCAAGATTTAAAAAAAACGTGATTTGAAGCCGCTGCCTTCATTTTCTTGATTTTTGTCTTGATTTGCTTCTATTTGATTATGTAAATTCGTGCTAATTAAGTCCATTCCATTCTTCCAGCAATTATTTTTTTCTTCGCACGCGAACATATGATATTTTCAAATTTTGGGGCACACATTTTTTGCTGATCCGCCCTTTCAAAAGCTAGATCATCCGTTGAAAATATGTTATTTATTTAAGTTCAAAATAGATGTGGGCATGGGTTCGGAGCTCTCATCCGCACACCCCCGTCTGACTATAATCTGAGTATTCCCCCGGAGAGCTACCCCCCCCCCTAAAAAAAAAAAAAATAAAAATAAAAATAAATAAATAAATAAATAAAAAAATAAAAATAAATAAAATAAAATCGGACAAAGAATATTTTATAATGAAAATATTAATAGATAAACTGAAGCGATCTAGCTAACACTTGAAATAAAATAAAATAAAATTGATAGAAACAAGATATACACAAAATTTCAAAATATTTACCATGCCCAGAAACATGTCTTTTTTAATGCGTATTTTCAAAAAAAGTTCCCATACCGTGGAATCCCCCTTCCCACACCTTCCCTCGACAACCCATTTACATTTTTCTCATACAGGCCTACTTCATGTACATCTTCTTGAAATCCTGATTGCAATTCCTAATAATCTTCATAAAATACATCTTTAAAATATGTATTTTCCATGCCTAGAAATTCGTCTTTTCTATCCGTATTTTCAAAAAGTTGCTACTGTGAGAGGGGGTATCCCCCTCCCACACCCTCCCCCACATCGCTCCCTCTCAAGTATGACTTCGCAATTACAGTTTTTGACGGCTTCTTCAACATTGTTTGAAAAAACGACAATCCGTCATAATATTCTTAAAATATACCTTTAAAATATGTTTTTATCATTCCTAGAATCATTTATTTTCCATGTGTATTTTCATAAAAGTTCGTACCGTGGCCGTGGGATTGGGTATCCCCCACCCACACCCTCCCCCGCCGGGTTGCTTCGGCCCTTCACAAGTATGACTGCCCAATTTCTAATCTTGATAAAATATACCAACGAAATATGTATTTACCATGCCTAGAAACACATCTTTTCTATATGCGTATCTTCAAAAAGTTCTTATACCGTGGGAGGGAGGGGATATCCCTCTCCCACACCCTTCCCCGCTCGCCTGCTTCGCTCCCTCGCAAGTATGTCTTCACCCAATTGCAGTTTTTCAAAGCTTCCTGCACATTTGTTTGAAAACCTGACAATCCATAATAATCTTCATAAAATATTCATTATGTATTTACACTGCCTAGATTCGCGTCTTTTATTTGCGTATTTTGAAAAATTTCCTAACGTGGGAGAGGGTATCCCCTCCTACACCCTCCCACGCTCGGTTGCTTCACTCCCTCGCAAGCATGACTACCCAATCCCTAATCTGGATGTAGTTACCATGTCTTGAAAACTGTCTTTTCTATACGTATTTTCAAAAAAGTTCCTACCATGGGAGGGGGCATCCCCCCACCCACACCCTCCCCGCTCGGTCGCTTTGCTCCCTCGCAAGTATTTTTCACTTACTTCCTGTGCATCTTTTTTTTGTAACCTGACTACCATCCCTAATAACCTTCACAGAATAAACCGTTAAAATAATTACCATACCTAGAATCACGTCTTTTCTATGCCTATTTTTCAAAAAGTTCTTACCGTCGGAGGGGGGCATCCTCCTTCCACACCCTCCCGCGCTTGTTTTCCGTCCAGCCCCCTAAAATTTCCGCTCTAGAACCGCGCCGGAGCCAGTATATAGGCCTAAACACAACAAAAAAAGTAACTAACCCCTTTTTCAAAATACTATATAACTTTAAAAAGAACGGTGTTGAGATGCACAATAATTGCAAGGATGTTCTGCACTAAATTGACTAAATTCTGTAGAAAATGTGATTGGTCCGTCAATCATGCAAGAGAAGCACTATTATTAAAGACAAAAATCACGTTTTCAAAGTTCACAAGGTCCATTTTGGTTTGTTTGATGCAGGATTCTGACAAATTCGTTCTGGTGAATGATGAATGCTATTTATGATTAAGGCCTAAATCATTTACGTTTGATCCTCTCATATTCCCCTTTGACACTTTGCAGATTTTACCTTCGTGAGCCCAATTAAAAATGTCGCACCGGTTCTCCGCGATTTTGAAATTGTAAAAATCCATTAAATTAACTAGCACAACGATGTTTAAAATCCGATTTTTTTTTCGCAAAATATATCTTTTACGTGTTGTAGCCGAACATAAGAGTTGTAACCATCTGACATGTTGTGAAGCACACTTTTAAAATAAACAGGGAAAATCAATTATTTACGTCATTATTTTTGGATAAGAGATGACGATGTGACTTTTGAAAATGGCATTTCACCTTTAATGCAGTGCTCATTCATAGCATGAACCAACAGACCAATCACATTTTCACCAGACATTAATGAGTGTAGGAACACTCTTGCAAAATTATTTTGCCACAAACTTGTTTTGTTAAAACAGTTATGTATGTTTGAAAAGGGGGGTAGTTACTTTTTTTGTTGCGTTTATATTAACTAGGCCAATGTTGTTAGATGTTAATCTCAACACTCCCCACCCCTCCTCCAAAAAAATAAAACCAACAACAAATAATATTAGAAGAGAAAGCACACATTGATTAATCTAAGTAAGAGTACAGTTTGTAACCCTCTTCTTATTGTTCAACTCACTGTTTCATGCTATTCTCTGTTGACTGCTTAGCAGACGTGCACATGATATTAAAATTAGATAAATATAAGAATCTAATTACTGTATTTTATTAAATACACCCGTTGTTGTTTTTTCTTACCTTTGATAAATGCATACATGCATATACTACTAATCGTATCAGTAGGACTGTTTTAATGAGAAAAATGCCCAAAAACATGCACCAAATGAACGATTAACGTCATCAAACATGCAAAAAGCTCCACTGTGGGTCCGACTCCCTTAATCATAAGGACCTGCTATTGCTAAAAAAATATTGCATAAGGCGCTATTCATGAATAAAGACATAAGGGTTCAGTTCATAAGGTCATTATTGCATAAAGGACCGCTATTCATAAAAAAAAGACATGAGTTCGTTAACATAATAATCATAAGAGTCGCCTATCATAAGATACCTAACTCATGGTTCGTTATTTATAAGGGCCCTATCAATAATAAAAAAAGAGGGCCTCTAACGAACAAGATTAATATTCATAAGGTCGCTATCATAACGAAAACAGAGGGTCACTATTCATAATAGGAGAAGAGGGTCCGCTATTTAATAAGTCAATATTCATAAGTCCTATCATAATCGAACAAAAGGTTCTCATTCATAAATAGGAAGAGAGGGTCGCTATCATAAAGTCAATATATGTATAAGACGTCGACCCTCCCATACATTATGAATAGCGACCCTGTTTTCCGGGTGTGTAATAATGTATCCTTTATTTAGATATTGACCTTTATGAATAGTGACCCTCTTTTTCAATTATGAATAGCGACCCTTTTTCGATTATGAATAACGACCTTATGGATATTGACCTTTGTGAATACTGACCTCTTCTCCTATTATGAATAGCGACCTCTTCTTGGATTATGAGTATAGTGACCTTATGATTAACAACCCCAATTGGTATTATGAACAGCGACCCTTATGACTATTAGTATAGTGACCCTCATGACTTATTATGAATAGTGGTCCTATAAATTTATGACCCTTTTCTCGATTATGAATAGCGACTCTCTTCTAAATATTATAAATGGCAATCCCTATGAATAATGGTACCTTTGAGTTTATGAATAATGACCCTATTTTTCCCTTTATGAATAGCGACCCTTCAGGTATAGAAATTTCACTTTATGAATAACAGCTCTTAGATGAATAGTGGTCCTTATGACTAGCGAAATTATCTCGCCACCCCCCCCCCCCTCGCTCGCTCCCTCGCTATTCTGCCCCCTCCCCCCGATCAAATCCTAATTACACTAATAACAAATAATAATATGACAATAATTAAAATGATATTAATAATGATAATGGTGATAGTGATGATAACAATGATAATAATAACAATGATATGAAATAATGATAAGAAGAAGAAGAAGAATGATAATAATAATAATAATAATAAAACAATAATAATAATAATGATAATAATAATATAATAATAATAATAAATATAATAATAAATAATGATGATGATGATGATAATGAAGATGATGATGATGATGATGATAAGAAGAAGAAGATGATAATAATAATAATGATAAGAAGAAGAAGAAAGAAGAATATATAGTAATACATAATAATAATAAAATAATAATAATAATGATAATAATATATAATAATAATATAAATTAATAATATAATAATAATAATAATAATAATAATAATAAATAGTAGTAATAATAATGATGATGATATGATGATGATGATAGTAATGATTATACTATTGCTTGTATTATGATATTATTATTTATTATTATTATTATTATTATATTATTATTATTATTATTATTATTATCATTGTCATTATTATCATCATTATCATCATTATTATCATTATTCAGCAAATCTATACTAGGGGCGCAGGTGGTTCGTGCCGCCGACACCTGGGGCGGTGCCAGGGTAAAATCTTAGAGGAGTGTTATCAGTCAGGAAAAATATTGCCTTTAAATACTTGAAAATAATAGGGTATGGTCTGCCTAACCCCCCCCCTCCCTCCCCCCCCCCCACCCCCATGGCACGCCCCTGCCAGGTGGCACTATGCCATGGGCGGGACAAAAAAAACACAAAAGCTAAAAATAAATGCAAATTTTGCTACAACACCTCTCTCGAATGTAATAGATTTTTCATTTGTCTCTCTCTGTATTTTAGATCGCAACTGCTGATCTATGATTTAACAAACATGTCAGAAAAATAACCAGTTTCGAACGCGCTGCAGCCCGATAGCTGTAGACGCGGGTTCGAAACCTGGTTGCATTTTTTCTGACATGTTGTTAACTTCAATAGATCAGCAGTTGCGATCTAAAATACAGAAGCAGAGACAAATGAAATAATCTATACATCGCTTTTCACCTCTCTGAATAATCCCTTTCATTTAATAATAACACCTCTCTCCCTCTCTATAGTAGATCTACTGAAAAACCCACCACTAATTGCAACAGAAACCATTCCAAGTTTTTATGGCTCAAAATATGGTTTAAAATAACATACTAAAAATCACGGAAAATCGGAGCTGTGGAACATGCCCATTTTCCGCCATGTTGATAAAAGTTCAAGTTTTCAGGATAAAATTTGTTTAGAACATCCAATTCTCATAAACTTGGTGGCATTTAAAAGTAAATTAAATTTTCTACAATTTGATGCCACATTTGATAGGTATTAGGGTAACTTTCATGACGATTATGGGTCAAAAACCTTATTTGTTGACATTTTTTCCCAAAAATCGAAAATATCAAAAACACGTTTTTTCTCATAAATCTACAATTTATTTACCAAATTATGTCACACTTTCCTAAAAATTTGCCCAAATATATTGAACAACACTTTGTGAAAACTGGAAGTTGATTCCTATTTTCAATCAAAAGTTATAAGGTCGCAAACTTGACAACTCGGTAGTCACTAAAAGAGCATTTTTGCCGGTACATACGTTATGTGCGTTGTATTTCCATAGACTACACGTGCTATGAGTGTGTATATTAGGTGCATAGTATTTCCATAGACTACAGGTGCTATGAGTGTGTATTGAGTCCTTGTATCGTCGCAAAATCATGTGATGAAAACCATTAATTTCTTAAAATGAAATTGATAGTTTTAAAGTATCATGTTGTCATGGCAACTGTAGCTATAATGCAGCTTATGTTGTCATGGCAACCACATGTGGTATATGCTATTTACATGTGGGTTAGCGATGTTTTTGTATTTGCACACCAAATCTTAACGGAAAATGTGTAGTATTATGTCAAATAGGCCTACTGCTTAGTAGGCCTATTATGTTAAAGGACAAAGCATACTAACATTAGACTAAATGAGAGCAATATGAGGGACATAATAGAAAAAGACGTGCACTTCCGAGAGAAAGTGTGAATTTTTGCATACAGGTGTATTTGGGGGCATTTATTTCAACAATTGCCGGAGCCAAGAAATCTGACTTTGATTTTCAACATGGCCACCGTGGGGAAAGATTGAATATCAATATTTGGGGTACTGGATGACCTGCAGTAATGATATTTTGGACATTTTGGGCATTTTGACATGCTGAGTCAACCAACAGATTAATTTGAACGCCTGACAAACCACATTGCAGCCATTTTGAATTCCGGCCGCCATGGTGAATTGTTGAAAATCCCTAGATTGCCAGAAATAATCCTTAAGCGGTATACCTGGCAATCTGAGAGTACAGGGGCAGGGCCCAGAAACACTAAGAATAGGTAATTTTCAAACATTTTCACCAGATCCAGAAAATGTTTAGCCAAGTCACATTTTGTGTAGCTCTATGTATGATGATTATTGTTCCTCATGACAACCCACAGGGTGGCCATGTTAGGCTACTGAAAGGGATGACAGGTTGGGAGGAAGGCCCTATGGGGATAATTCACACTTACACCTTCTTCTTTAAAGCGCATGATTTGATTTATACCAAACTTGGCTAGTCTGATTCTCAGACCCTACTCGCTGCCACTTGGGCCCGAAGGGCAACCCGAGCGCTCTGTGTTCTGGTAGTCTGATTCTCAGACCCTACTCGCTGCCACTTGGGCCCGAAGGGCAACCCGAGCGCTCTGTGTTCTGGTAGTCTGATTCTCAGACCCTACTCGCTGCCACTTGGGCCCGAAGGGCAACCCGAGCGCTCTGTGTTCTGGTAGTCTGATTCTCAGACCCTACTCGCTGCCACTTGGGCCCGAAGGGCCCAACCCGAGCGCTCTGCGCGAGGGTCTGAGGACAAACGGTGTGATCAGGAAAAAAAACCCAGTGATTGTACAGTATTTATCTAATTAGGAGATGCCACTGATACAGCATTCACCCCAGGAAACCACCACTATGAATCTGTCATCATTATCTGGGAATCTTGCCAGGCACTGTATTATGTAATGTTTGTTTTCTTAAACTGACTTCAAGTCTGGAATGCTGAACTCACAGTGTTGTATACTATATTGCATACACAGTGAATGCATAGGTCCTGTAGCAGCCCGCAGCATAATAGCTTACAGCATGAGGATGCAGAAAGTACTTCTCTGGTTATAGCAGTACGGTCCATGGTTATAGTAACAGGTTGAGGAGTTATACGACATTTTCAAGAAACATAAGTCATCACTGCATTGTGTATGTAGAGGCAGGAAGAAATAAGCAAGTGTTGTTGGAATATGAATGCCTACCATTCTGGTGCAAAGAAGTCGGGTGGGTCGACTAAACTGTCTTGTATGATTATGTGTAAAATAATGAGTAAGAAAATACACAAATTAATGTGCCTGAAAATGAAACATCTTTTCGATCAAAATAGATTACAATGGTTAGGGGACTCATAAAAAATGAGTGGGCTCGGAATATTTGATGAGAACCGAAAAAACAAATCTGCACTTGGATTGTCAATTGGCAAAACTGAAGTCCAAGATAATTAACAGTGATGACTGATGAATAAATGAAATTTTAGTCAAACCAGGGAAATATTACTGGAGGATTTTATCAAGTTTTGTTTGGTCAAACCAAGGGGTGGTCAAACCAGGTCCATGGTCAAACCATGACAAAACAGTAAACATCCATAAATCATGACTACTATAGTAACAGGGCTTATACTAATCAGTCGGGGTAACAGTGTGTTTATTATGCCATTTATTTTCACAAATTATAGTCTGTTCTTGCCACTTGCTTGCTGAAACTCAGAAAATATGATGGTTTTCTAGAAATATACTTTAGGCTTATCATAAAAAATCATGTGATTGTAAGGTTCTAATATTTGTATGATAGTGTGAATGTTCCAATGAATGTGGAGGTGATTTAAATATGATGATGTATTGTTCAGATCATAGAACCTTAGCTGTATTGTTCGTAGGTAGCGGGCCGGCACAGGTCACAGTCATCAACATACATGATACATGGATAATAATTTGAAGCACAAAAATATAAAATAGATGTTCGAAGCCTTTATTGTCCAAAGATGAATATAGTTGTGGCTCAGCACAAGATAAATCATAGAGTA
This sequence comes from Eucidaris tribuloides, assembly GCA_001188425.1. Taxonomy (NCBI): domain Eukaryota; kingdom Metazoa; phylum Echinodermata; class Echinoidea; order Cidaroida; family Cidaridae; genus Eucidaris; species Eucidaris tribuloides. The sequence goes on along the minus strand of JZLH01S0171198.1, from coordinate 7,357 downwards.
CAATGTCGATGGCGCAGAATATTGATAACATCATTCGGATAACGCAAAATATAATTAACAACACTTGGCTAACGGGTCTATAGTCAACAGCCTATTAAAGTAGAACTGGAACCCTAATTAAAACATATCGCTCTCGGAAAATAACACATTCGAATATGGGTCTTTTCAACGGCCTGATACAGAACCGGAACCCTAACTAAAACTACAACGCTCTCGGAAAAATAACACATTCGAATATGGGTCTTTTCAACGGCCTGATACAGAACCGGAACCCTAACTAAAACTACAACGCTCTCAGAGAAATAAACATGATAACGCTGGGTGGCTGGGGCCGAGGAAGGCCTCGGCCCAGACCCCAGTCTGGAGCTCTCTGCTCTGCTCTCGAATGAATCTAACTAGCAAAAGCCTGTCTATATAACTATAAACTGACATTCCTACCACATGACATTCATGTGGTCATCATTACACTCATCTCCAAATATGGAAAGAGATGGTGTAGCAAATAGTCGGAAATGGTGGAGAACAATATTGGTAGATGACCATTTTAGGTAAACATCATTATTTTACTTATCTGCATATTCATTAGTCAACATCAAAATCATGTCTTTCTACTAAAGAGCCTACACTTTGACTGTTGACCATTTTCCTTATATGGCAATCCAGTTGCTATGGTAGGTCAGTATACCTTCACCCTACTACGTCATAACTCCCCTCTCTGAGGTCAACACGAAGGAATGCCTTCGAAAGGTTGGTGGTTCAAGCCCACCCAGGAGCGAATTTTTTACTTCACTTTTTCGTTTTGATTCGAAACTTTTGTAAAATTATTGATACAGTTATTTTATTTTTTTTCAAAAATGTTCTCAAAATTTGAAAAAACCAAACACTTGCCGGTTTGAAAAAGCATCTTAAAACCTATATCTGTTTTCTATGTAATTTTTCTTATAATTCTATGTAAGCGCTATAGCACACATAAATACCCGTTATTGTTATTATATTATTATTATAATAAGATGGAGATGGGCTGGTTCTTTACCAGAGAGAGGAAATAAGCTCCCTCTGCCTCCCTAGCTGTCTATCCTCTTATCCTGTCCTCTTTCTCATTCTGTCCATTTTCGAAGAACTCCTTACCTGATAGGTTTTA
>JZLH01S0171187.1:15162-26046 GCA_001188425.1 Eucidaris tribuloides | reverse complement strand
CCTTGTGTGTGCTCACTTTCCGAACGTGCCTCGGCAGGAGTGTGATCTATTGAGGGAGGGTGCCCCCATACCTCCCGAACCTCCCGTCGGTCACTGGAAACCAGAAGTTAAGGTAAGGATTTGAATTGAAGGCCACTTGTATTTTAGGGAAATATCATAAGGATTCTAACTTGTAAGCAGTCTTTGATTTTTGATTTAAATAATTCTTGAATCAAATATGCATTTTAGAGTGTCTTCTAAGCAAGCTTCATTGTCAATTATTATCTAAATGGGGGGTTTCAAGCGCCATGATATTAACGCGTATCCCGCGCGCAAAGGAATGCGCGTATACGCGCTGCGGTCAGACGAGGGGGTACATCGGAAAATGTTGTACAATGAGGGAAAATGTTGTACACATCTGGGAACTTTCGTATTTGCCTGTGGCTAACTGATGTGTGTAGATAATGAGTTAATCTAGTTTTGCACTTAAATAACGTACAAATAATCATTTTTTTAATTAATCACATTGTATTGTTACTTGTGATGTGCTTGTTTTGCTTAATTTACTAAATTGATAGAAAGATGTAAATTCTAATAGATAAGAAGAATTACTTGTCTCACAAAGAATAAAAAATCAGTGAGCAGCCATTGGCACACTCGATTATTTGGAGAGGATTCTGTTGAATTTCTAATTTGATATTTTTTAGTCAATTAAGATAATGATAATATCGGATGGCTTATATTCGGTGGACACAGAAAATATTGTACTCCTTATGAAAATATCGGACTCGTCTGCGACTCGTCCAATATTTGTCACAAGTCGTACAATATTTTCTTGTGTCCACCTCAAAGCCATCCAATACAGGTGTATTATATAAATGTTTCCTCTCCAGGACCAGTGTATTTACTATCAGAAATTGCTGTGACAGGCAAATTTATTAATTTTAATATCTATCATAGTCATATTTTATTCCCATACAGTTATGTAAGAGTATGCTCTTTTCTTCCCAACTGCAAACAATTTTTCCACCACTGAATTGGAAATGTAAATGTTTTTATATGCTTCCATTTCATTTGGTTTTGTAGATATTTGCTTCACTGCTATCAATAATGTCATTGCCCTTTTAAGTTTCCAAACAAACATTCACAGTTTAAAAGAAACAAACAAATAAACAAGCAAATAAAAAAAGCAAACTTACCAGAAAGTAAACAATTAAATCTACTGGCTACTGCCATAAATAAATTGTTTGATTTTTGCTAGGTTTTAATTTAAATTGTACTAGGTGATGTCCTTTGTTGAAAAAGCTTGTGAGAACTCATCAAATACCCATTGGTAGGAAAAAAAGGAGAAAAACATAATATGCTCACCCAAATTCAATGTGAATTAGATAAATGCAGATTTCATGTATGGTACCCAAAGTATCCAGCACTCAAGGAGTTAATCCACCCTGGTCTTTTGGCCCTCTTTAGCAGTTCTTTGAGGATGGAGCACGGATTTGAAGCAGCTTTCAGGAAGTACTTCCACCGGGCCGACCCGGAACAGACCAAAGACAGCTATGATGTCATCGTTTGCCATGCCAACGTCATCAGATATTTTGTTTGCAGGTGAGCCCCTCCCCCATATTCTCATACATGACCAATATTTCATTTGGGTGTGTGACATGTATATTCAAAGTTCTGTACTGAAAAATAGTTTATATAGCACCTTATAGCTTTGTACAAATGTTACTAGATCCAGCAATACCAGTATTACAAACTGGAATATTGTATTAGGTGGGGTTTAACCTGTGTAAGACGAGAGATGATATCTCGTCAGGATGGATAATGCATGTTTCAGCAAAATTAAACCATCTTCAATGGGTGAAGGAGTAATTTAAATGTGTGTAGAGAAGGGACTTCATAAATGTGGGTGGGAAGCTGGTTCCAAAGGATAGGTGTAAGTACAGGGAAGGCACATTCCCCGTATCCTGTCATTGTGTAAGGTCAAGGATGTAGCTGGAGATGAGCTTGTAGGAGTTCAGTTTGTATGCAGGAAAGACCAGTGTCAATTCTCACTTAAATTTTTTATGGTATTTGTTTCAACTACATGTACATCATAGTTGATGAATGAAAGGTTTGCAGAAGAACTAGGTCTTGCAAAATCTTACTGTCCTGTCCGAGATATCAAATACTTTGATATTTCTGAAAGATCCTGATAATCTGCAAACTTTTCAGCATATTGGCGAATAAAGCATGTATAAAGAGTTGATGCTTTCAGAACAATTGTAACAAATGATCCATTAGTCCAGCAGCCAAGGGGGTTAACCTTGTTTTGGGGTCTATAGTTTTTTTCTTTGCAGATTATGATTCCTGAGACCATCAAGATGAACAATCTTAAAACTGACACTCTGTCAGCCTTGAGCAATTTGAGATATTCGAAAAAAACAAAATGGCCGCCAAAATGCCCAATTTTTTAATAGAAAAATATAAAAGCGATTTTTTTTTTTAGTAAGGACTACCAGTTGTGTATATTTTTAGCACTACATCACCCTAGACAAGAGTGGAGGCATTGTTTCATCATAGATGACATGTTAATTTGCATATTTCCAATAAATTGCCCCGTTAGTCTCAGTTCCAGACCCTGTGATTTTTTTCCTTCCTACAAATAGACGCATTGCGGCTGGGTGAGCACCCAGAGCCTGAAATATCGGGACCATGTACCCTCAACCAACACACTAGTCGTAATTCAAGGCAACTGGCTGATAAAAGTAATTTCTTTGGATAGGATGGGCTCACTCTGTCAGCCTAAGTGAGCAATTTGAGATATGAAGAAAAACAAAATGGCTGCCAAAATGCCCAATTTTTGTGAAAAACAAAACAAAACTAATTTTTGTTGTAGTAATGGACTGCTAGTTGTGTATATTTTTAAATGTCCATTACTTGAAACAAGTCTGCTAGTGTTGTATAATAACAGATCACATGTTAATTTGCATATTTACAATTAATCACAATGTTAGTTTCACTTCCAGACCCTGCAACTTTTCCTTCCTCCAAAAAGATGCATTGCGGCCGGGTGAGCCCCCAGGGCCTGCGATATGTCGGGCCCTTATCTCATCAACACACTTGTCTAAATTCAAGGCAGTTCACTGATAACAGTAATTTCCTTAGAATACGATGGGCTCAAAAAAAGTCCGTCAGTCAGACTAGTAAAATATCAGCATTGTCTACTATGTTCCAATACAAAATGGCTTCCAAACAAACTGATTTTTACACACGAAAGCCAAGTTAAGATTTCATTTAGGGTAAAGGTCTATATCTATGTTTCCATATCCCAAAGTCTGTTAACCTTTAAAAAAATTGTCGCAATAACACCAGATAACAACTGACATACTAATTTGCATAAATCAAGATGGCGGCCAAATGACAAAACCTTTAATTTGTATTTTTCATTTAAAATTAGACATAAAGTGTTGCTTGTTATGTAAGCAAATTTATTTCAACTGTAAATTCTACTGGTTCTTTATGCTCCATGTGGTGATGGATGATACCTGGCGTATTCATGTGTCCATCTGGTATAGCAGCTGTAAAAGCTTTGGTGTAAAGTTATGGTACCATGCAGTATTAGTTCTATACAAAAGTTCTGTTCGAGTATACAAAAGTTCTGTTCGAGAAAGGGTCACTTGACCCTGATTATGCCCTGCATGGAGGAAACCATTTTGTTCATGAGGAACTGGATGTTAAAGATAAAATCTACCCATTTGCTGATCAGTCACTCTGTACAGAGATGGTCCTGAGCTCTCAGGATCCTAATTCGGATCTTTGATTTCAGGAGGGGGATCATGGATCATATATTAAGTATTATTTTTTATATCAAGTATTATTTTTTCTATTCAGTATTATTATTTCTAGTAAGTATTATTGTCAAATTATTGCATCATTATGGCTTATTATAATGCACCAAAATGTTTTGTTCCATATGGAAAGTTGTTTTGTCACATATATTCAAATTGTACACTTGTATCTTATTTTAATTCTACAATTTTTTTTATTTCTTACAAAACAAAAACTCTTCTCCGTGTTTTCTTTTACTTCTATTAGGTATCTATGAATTACATGTTTACCACCTGCAGCTGGTCTACATCATTATCTTTGGTATTTATTCAATTGAATGTAATTATCCTATTATGTCAACTGTGCAATACACCAATCGATTTGATGTCTTTTGGGGCAACATGTTTGGGCTCACATATGATGGGCCCTGACCCACATGTTGTCCCCATCTTTATCTCTATTTTGTTCTTTGTACTGTATCCTTTTCATAATGTTTCGTTTGAGATTTTGTTAAATGTTGAATAATAATAATAATAATAATGATGCTGATGATGATGATGATGATGATGATGATGACGATGATGATGATGATGATGATAATACTACTACTACTACTACTACTACTACTACTACTACTAAAACTAATAATAATACTAATACTAGTACTAGTACTACTACTACTACTACTACTACTACTACTACTACTACTACTACTACTACTACTACTACTACTACTAATACTAATAATGATACTACTACTACTAATAATAATAATACTACTACTAATAATAAAAATAATAATAAATCAAGTTGTGTGTGTGTAAAAACATGGACCTCCATCCATATTAAAACAATAGGTTTGGCGCCATTTTGTTCTTGCTACGCATTTCAAATTAATGCTGATTAAGTACCATCTTAGAATATGCAAATTAGCATTGCACAGTCATTTTAGATGACTATCAAACTTGTCTAAGGTAATGGACTTGGAGAAAAATACACATTTAGGATTCTTTTACTAAAGAACATAAACCCTATTATATGAAACCCTACAATTCATTATGAGTCATCATCATGAAAAATAACATATTTTATGGTGGCCATTTTTTTTGTGTGCATACCTTATATTGCTCAAGGCTGACAGTTTTAAGATTGTTCAAATCTGAAATAAGACTGTGACAGTTTTAAGATTGTTTTAAATTGATGGTTGTAAGAATCATAATTATAAATACGACTAGTGTGTTTAGGCTACATCTGCCTGACATCGCAGGCCTTGGGGTGCTCACCCAGCCGCTGTGCATCTATTTGGACTAAGGTAAAGTTGCAGGGTCTAGAAGTGAAACTAACATTGTGATTAATTTTAAATATGCAAATTAACATGTGATCTGTTATGATACAATACGAACAGACTTGTCTCAAGTAATGGAATTCTAAAAATATGCACAACTAGTAATCAATTACTAAAACAAAAATTCATTTTGTATTTGTATACAAAAATTCAGCATTTTGGCGGCCATTTTGTTTTTTCCGCATATCTCAAATTGATCAAGGCTGACAGAGTGAGCCCATCCTATTTTAAAGAAATGACTGTTATCAGCCAACCACCTTGAACTAAGAGTTGTGTGTTGGTTATGGGTATATGGGCCCAACATCGCAGGCCCCGGATGCTATCACCCAGCCGCAATGCGTCTATTTGGAGAAATGAAAATCGCAGGGTCTGGAACTGAGACTAACATAGTGATTTATTTGAAACATGTCACTTCTAACATGACAGTTTTAAGATTGTTCAAATTGGTGGTTGTAAGAATCATAATTATAAGTAAGATTAGTGTGTTGAGGCCACATGTGCCAGACATCGCAGGTCATGGGGTGCTCAACTAGCTGCTGTGCGTCTATTTTTAGGAAGGTAAAGTCACAGGGTCTGGATCTGAGACTAAAATAGTGATTTCTCTGAAATATGCAAATTAACATGTCATCTATGATAAATCAATGCTTCCAGTCTTGTCTAGGGTGATATACTGCTAAAAATATACACAACTGGTAGTCCTTTACTAAAACAAAAATTTGCTTTTATACTTTTCTATACAAAAATCGGGCATTTTGGCGGCCATTTTGTTTTCCGAATATCTCAAATTGCTCAAGGCTGACAGAGTGTCAGTTTTAAGATTGTTCATCTTGATGGTCTCAGGAATCATAATCTGCAAAGAAAAAACTATAGACCCTAAAACAAGGTCCGGCCCAAATCTGTTGGCTACCGGACTACATAGACTTCTCTATCTATCTGATATTCTGACTTCGATACAGAAAAGATTAAAAGGGGGAAAAAAAGAATTTGATCTTTTGTAAGGAGTGTCCAATGGACCATTAAATACCCAGTACCTTATTCAATTATTATGGCGTATTTCCCTCTTTTATCCCAATAGAATCATGCAGTTTCCACCAGAAGCCTGGCTACGCATGAGTCTACACCACGGCAGCATCACATGGGTTTCCATCAGGCCTAGCGGGCGTGTCTCCCTGAGAACGTTAGGTGATGCTGGGTTTATGCCGGCCAACAAGATAACAGTATCATAATGAAGGAGAAGGTGGTAGTGTATTGTATATGTAGAGGATTAACTATATTCGTTGATTACATTACGACAACTACCCTGGAGAATTACTCCCCCGGGACGACCCCAACCTGACATCTCTCCCAGAAGACAACTCCCCCAGAGGACAACTCCCCCAATGTCAAATCAGAATTTTTAGCATTGTTAAACTCCACCTGGGGAAGTTGTCCTCTGGGGGAGTGATCCTCTGGGGGAGTTGTCCTTTGGGGGAGTTGTTGTCGGGGGGGGGGGGAGGTCCTCTGGGGGAGTTGTCCTTGTGGAAGTTGTCTCTATGGGAGCTGTCCTCTGGGTGGGTTGTCCTTCAGGGGAGTTGGCAGATGGGAGTTGTCCACAGGGGAGTAGTCCTAGACACTTCATTGATATATTTTTATTTTGACTTCTAACATGGATGATTATATCTGACTGAAAGATACTATTTCTGGTACTGTAATAGTGTATTCTTTTATTCCATTGAATGAATCCTAGTGTATATTTGTAAAATTTAGTTCTTGTCATTATATGAAGTAAAGTTATTTAATGTTCACTGACTTTGTGTATCCATTTCTTATCAGCACTCATGTGTAAGGTTCTATCATGACATGCATGTATACGTCAGAAATAAACTCAATGGGAAATCTGCTTTTGTGTTGTATTTATTTTATATACTATCATGACATGCATGTATACGTCAGAAATAAACTCAATGGGAAATCTGCTTTTGTGTTGTATTTAGTTTATATATGGCTTCTGTCATACTCAGTTAAAAAGTTGGTGAATTAATGAAGTAAATAAAACAATTTATGAATATAAAATATAATACAGCCTGAACATGAAGAAATATATGAGCAGCTATTAATTATCAAACTAGCCAACTAATTTACCTTAACAAATCATATGGTTAACTGTTATTAACAATTTCAGGATGTATTTTCATCTATTGAATGCTATGATACTAAGTTTACTTTATCTATGCAAGCTACCAAGTCATATCATCTTAATAATGCTCTATTCCCTTCTCCACATACACGTGGCATTTGCTTTAACATCAGTATCTTGTATGAAATTGGAACACACCGTTATCTAGATAGAGGAGCATATGCAGGTGTACACGACTGAAACAATCAAGATACTGTGTATAAATGGTGTATTCCACCCAGCTTTCAATATCTTTTAATCTCAGGGAAGACAATGAAGTGATAGTCTTTTACTTCTGATGTTAGGAGTACATGTATATTGAACATATGAATATTTTGAAGACTTTAATGCACTTTTTGGTATTTCATATATCTTATGTGTGCGTGGATGTGTTCACGATAAACACCAAATGGTTATGAGAAAACAAACCCCAGTGAGATGACAATATTTTTGCCTGGATTTTACTTATTATGATGAAGTAAATGTAAATCAGTCAATAGAGCTAAATCATTGTGGAGGTATCATCGAAAAGGTACCCTTCTACCACGTCCTATAAATAATGCACTAATCAAGTATTAAGATGAATTTCATTTGTTGGTATGCACATGTAAAATGAGTTGAGCTGTGGGCTACAGTATCATAACTAAAAACCCCTTTTCCAGCTTTAAGGGTATCATCTCAACTTCAATTTTTATACAGGTATATGATTCTTCTAGCTGATTTATGGTATAGTTTTACACAAGATCTTCGTTATTCTGTATCAAATTAAAAGTTAGCAGCAGGGATAATGTATTTATGTAACACTATTTAAAGCACAAGTAACTAAATTTGGGTGAAATTGACAAGAGAATACAATTTGAGGGGATGTTATTCTTTAAGTTTACCTTTTTGTTTAACTCTTTATGTGCTTTATATCAAATCTCACTGTGCCATGGTCTTTTAATAAACTTTAAGTTTAAAACCACATTCTTGTTCCAATTGCACGCAAGACCTGGCCTTTTGATGGATAATATTTACGAATGACTTGCCAGATGTCCATTGTACTAAACAGATCAAACTGGATTATGTAATACCGATTATTGTAATTATTGTACTTGGAGATTTGTGCCGATTGGCAAAGTGCACCAACATTATGTGCCAAGTGGCTAATTAACTGCCTGAAGAGGTAACTTCTCGAATATAATTAAGTCAAATTCCATAAAAAAAACATGTAAAATGTAAATCTGCTCAATCATGCTTAGGGCAAAAGAATGTGTACTGGGATAAATCTGAATGAATTCAATATATTATTGCACTAACCAGTTACTGTTATGCTGCCGTGTGAGCCATTGTGCCAATCGTCTGAAATGGTATTCATCTCATACTTTTGATGTAAAATTTTATGTAAAATTGTGGTTTGACCCTTTGTGTGCATTCACTGAATTACGCCAAGTATTTTCACATAAATGTGTAATATGAATTCCAAGTTTTGTGACATGTAAATTTCATGTTTAATTCGATAGAAATGTAAATGGTACAATGGAATTATTAATTTTGTGACATGCTGATTTATGTTTATTTTGATAGAAAAGTAAATGTTACCAGTAGATGGAATGATATGTTCCACTGACCAGAATTAGGCCGAAGATATATTTTTTCCTATTTTGGCAATTAATTTGCTTTGAGCATCTTTATGAAGCCAGTTACATTGTAAAGGTTAATGACTCCTGTGGTTTTGGTTTTTGGTAATAACAATTATATTGATGTTGTAATAATTTGAATGTATAAAAGAATAAAGAAAAATGAAGAACTCTGGCATTTTTGTGTATGTGTGGTGATTTGATAAATTGAATGTATAAAAGAATAAAGGAAAATATAGAACTCTGATATGTTTGTGTATGTGTGTCATTGTTCGTTTAAATTCATAGTTTATGCAGGGCGCTCTTGATATAAAGAAGTTCGTAGGGCCCATCAATCAAATTTGTTCTTTATAACAAAATTTCTTTATACAGTGCACTCTCATAAAGAAGTCATTGGGACTCATGAAATTTCTTCTTTATAACAAAATTTCTTTATATCAGGGTTGCAAAAACAGTAGAATACAAAGGAAATGCAAGATATGGGACCAGAGAGTTTACTTTATAATGGAATTTGTAATACATGTATCAGCGTTCTTTATAACGAGAGTGTACTGTATCAGGGTTGCAAAACAATAAAAAATCCACGATATGGGACCAAAGACGTGGGACAGACATCGTGCACATTCACAACTCTTGGACTTGATGCATGCACACACACACACACACACACACACACACACACACACACACACACACACACACACACAGTCACACACACACACATACAGACACACACAGACACACACAGACACACAGACACACAGACACACAGACACACAGACACACACACACACACACACACACACACAAACTTACTGATAACTGTTTGTGGAATGTGGATACTGTATCATTGTACACTGTCTTATTGGGTAACTTTACTGCATACATATTTTCACGCTACAACATGCCACAAAAATAGACCATAACATTGTAAAATGAATGTTGTAATAGACAATTTTATTTTGAAATTGTGTTAAATACTATTTCACATGTACATTACAAAATTGTGTATAACATGTACCTTGTTTTCCCATGCAACCAAAGAAATGTTGAGTAAAATATGTACTCATTAAAAACAACCTGTACGTATGAAGAATGACAGGAATAAACCCACATGCAGCCATGGTGTCTACTGATTATTTCCATGATTTAATGAAAAACGAGCTCATCAAAAAAGTAAGCTAAAACTGTTCATAGTGCCACCAATTACATAAGTCTTAACCCTATATTAACGTGGGGGGGGGGGGGGTCAATTTGACCCCCCCCGACAAATTTCGCGACCACGCCACCGCGCAAAATTTTTTCACCGTGTCGCTCGCCGACTTTTTACTTTCAAGTCTTGCGCATCTTTTGAGACCGTTTTCGCGAAAATCGGACATACCGTTATGACGCTGCGCGACTTTTAATACATGCATGTCAACCCCAAAATTGCTCAAAAACGTGATTTTGTGTACAAAATCAATGGAAATCGTGTTTTCAGCCATAAATCATAAATGTATGATTATTTTTGCTTTTACTGATTGAAATGAATTAATTTTATGCTGTTTATAATTGCAAAAGTGTCCCCAACAAATTTCATCGAAAAAACAATAGAAAACAAAAGGTTGAAAAAGCAAAGAAATACATAAGAAATTAAATTCCAATTCGCAAATGTTTTTTGTAGATAATTGTTAGAAATGTCAAAATGAATCATTTCACCAAAAATTACATTCTACTAGGCTACTTGTAAAGTAGAGTTAAGGCGATAACGCAGAATTTCATACACTTATTAGGCATAAGTTAAATTAGCTTAAAAAATCAGAAAGAATTAATTTTTTGAAAATTTAACTATCAGTTGTGCACTTTACATGCCGGCTCTATGTCGCACGCAACTTTTCTCCGGGTGATCGCAGCGATCGGCGGGCCGAGATCTTAGGGGGGGGGGGGTCAAATTGACCCGCCCCCCCAGTAAAAATCCGGTCTGAAATAGGCCCAGT
>JZLH01S0171187.1:0-10396 GCA_001188425.1 Eucidaris tribuloides | reverse complement strand
CTGAGTAATTTGAAAAAGGATGAAGTTTAACCGTCCAGATTTTCACCAAAACTCAATATTTTACCCCAAGTCTCTATGAGAGGTGTTTATTTATATTAATCTTCACATTGGACAGCTGATTTCATTTTAGATGTTTTTTGACGTGCAAATGAATGACACAATCTTTAAACAAAATTGTCCACAACAACCCGAGAGCTTGTTCGAGGCTTGCCGGATAAAGCAACAACTACTAAGTTGGATTCTAAGTATTAAAATGTATTTATTTCTAAACAGGATTATGGAATACCTTGTTACTAGGCCTGTAACAAAGAAAAATAAAAAAAATTGAATATAATCAATAAACTGGTCTATTCAATGCAAATGTTTCTCAATGACCTAACAATGTCTGGTTGTTTGCCTCTTTGCTCCAGTAATGAACTGCATTCATGTCTGCACTCCTCTCCTATAACAGACTTTGTTGTTGTTATAATGTTGCATATCAGCATCCTTATAGTTTCTGGGACACAATCCCCAAACGCGTTCTTTCTTCTGGTGCATGCAACATCTAATATCAGATATGGATATGCTATGATAATATATTCAGTAATACTGTTCACGGCCTTCCTGGTCCGGTGCCCTCGTGTGTTGATGGCATGCCAGGGTGCATGGGACTTTGTCGAGACTGCAGTTGGAGGGAAAAGAAAAAGAACAAAACCAGTTGTCAGGATGTCGATGTACATGTATGCACTGATTACAAATGATCATTTTGCACGCAACATACATTGTTATTTTTGCTGACATTGAAAACTTCAAACAATTCAAAGCACAGTTTTGGTAGATTTGATGTTTGAAGTGACAATGTTCTACTTTTTTGAGAGATTGATGGGAAAATTTTCAGATCAACCTCACCTATAATCTTCCTTTTAAACTTACAACTGCTTAATCTATTGAAGCACAGATATGAGATATCTTGTCACAAGGTTTATGGGAAATGCATGTTAAAGCAAAATCTTCAAAGGGTTACGAATTTCGCGACCATGCCGCCGCGCAAATTTTTTTGACCGCGTCGCTCGCTGACTTTTTACTTTCAAGTCTTGCGCATCTTTTGAGACCATTTTTGTGAAAATCGGACATACCGTTATGATGCTGCACAATTTTTTATACACGCATGTCAACCCCCAAAATTGCTCAAAAACGTGATTTTGTGTACAAAACCAATGGAAATTGTGTTTTCAGCCAAAAATCATAAATGTATGATTATTTTTGCTTTGACTGGTTGAAATGAATTAATTTAATACTATTTATGATTGCAAAAGCATCCCCAACAAATTTAATTGAAAAAACAATAGAAAATAAAAGGTCGAAAAAACAAAGAAATACATAAGAAATTCACAAAACAATAAAATACATACGAAATTCATTTCGATTCGGCAAAATTTTTTGTAGATAATTGTGAGAAATGTCAGAATGAATATTTTCGCCAAAAATTAGTATTCTACTAGCTATTGTGAGTTATAAGCAAAAACATAATTTTATGCACTTATTTGCATAATTAATTACTTAAAAATATAAAAAAATAATTTTTTTTGAAAATTTTACTATACAGTCGTGTAGTTTACATCCGGCTCTATGCGCATGCAAATTTTCGTGGCGATCGCGCGATCGGTGGCCGAGATCTGGTCTGAAATAGCCCAGTTAAAGGCAGTGGATCTCATTTGCAACATCCCTGTAGACCAGGAAAAGATAACCCATGCCCTTAGGCGATTGATGAAGGGCATGTCTGTGAAATCTGGTGGTTAGTGATTGCCTAGAATTTGAAAAATGCAAAAGAAAAACAATAGCCGTTTAGTGTACGTTCTGTGGCAGGAATTTTTTTCTCGCGAGAAAAAAATTCAAATCTGAGTCTAACGGTCACTATAATTCCACTAAAACAGAGTTTCTAGCTCCTATAGTTTGCTAAAGGTTCACAGATGGTATTTTCTTCTAAATGACATCGTATTTTTTAATACACTATGTTAATTTTTAGGCATGCAAAAGAGATCCCCTGCCTTTAAGGGATTAAATTCATAGTGGTGTTATTAATTCATTTTATACAAAATACCAACATAAACAGACACCCATTATATGAGCTTGCTTAGTTAAAACTTAGCTTAAACTTGACAAAGAGGATGAGAGAAATATGTAAGTCAAATTTATTGGCTGTATACGTACATATAAGGTACTGTGTTCAGTTGCACTCACCTTTTTCTTCTTCTTTTTCTTATCCCTTTTCTTCTTCTCTCCATCTTCGTGTTTCTTGGTTTTCTTGTGTTTCTTCTCATGACTGCTGTCCCCTCCAGCCTCTGCACCTGTCACAAAATTGAAAATGGGATTTTATTAATTAACTCATTACTTGCTAATATGGACTTGGTTCTATCACCTTAATTCGCCCATGTCAATTTGATTAGACAATGAGGTTTGAAAGTAATAAGAATTTGGAATTGTCACATTCCCCAGCCGTAAATCCAAACACATTGCATTTCTGTGCTCATAAGCCAGGTGTGTGCATCCTCTTTCATCAAAGTACAAAATTACTTTCTCATGTAACATTACAATTTTTGAGAAAAAAATAGTTGTTTCACTTTTCTTGCTGTGAATTGTGTGGTAGAAGTGAGGTTTACATAGAGTGCTTTAAAGATTGTGTCATTGATTTGCACGTCAAAAAAATCTAAATGAATGAAATCAGCTGAAAATCATATCCAATGTGAAGATTAATATAAATAACCACCTCTCATAGAGACTTGGGGTAAAATATTGAGTTTTGGTGAAAATCTGGACGGTTAAACTTCATCCTTTTTCAAATGACTCTGAAGTCTTTTAAAAAATATCTGTGACGTCGACGTGCACGGGCCGTTCCAAAATTGTCCGATCAGCCCTTAGCCGAAGGTTGCACGGAGGTTAGCCGTTTAACCAATCAGTGCGCTCCAGTGGTCTTGCGAAGGTACACATAACCGCGAATCGCAATTTGAGAAATATTTAAACTCACGGAAAGAACAACATTCTGGTAACATGTCGTTATTACTTTTTCTCATAAAACAACAAATTCATGACATATGGATCTCAAAGTTTCAACACACCATTTGTAAGTACTAAACTACCGTTTGGTATTGATAATGAAGGGAAGTAATGGACTTGTACATCCCTGACACAATCTTTAAAGGTAGTAGCACTCATTGCAAGCACTTCAAATCTACATGTATGAATTTTTCGAAGATAGCTTCCGACAGCAAAAGAATAGTTGAAAAGCACTAGGTCTCAATGCCTCATGGTAATGAAATAACAAATCAAATCAAAACTAGATTTTCTTTTATTTTCATTGTTTTCTGTACTGACCATTATAATTTTTGTTGTAATGAAATCAGAGACATATAAAAACATTTAAAAAAGAGTAACTCACACATTATTCAACAGAATTGATCATTTTTTTTAGAAACTACTACTGCTACTACTACTACTACTACTACTACTACGGTTATAGTGCTAAACACTAAATACAAAGTTTTATAGTGCTTTACCCCCCCCCCCCCTCCCACAAAATATAATAATAATGGAAGTAATACTTAACTAGTAGGAGCAATTCGGCTGCGCGCAAGCCGATGGGGGTTTGCCTCCGCACCCCGTCCATTAAAATTGAATGGTACGGGGCATAGTAACCTGTTGACCGTTCGAAACTTGAAATTTCAGTTTATGCCCCATAATACATACTTCACCCAAATTACATCAATATCCGATAAGCTGTTCTCATTATTATCTAGGTAAAGACCAAAGTATGAGGAGCCTTGTGACTTCGACCTTTGACTTTAACTCCAAATCTAATCAGTTCATTGGTGCTCATAATCATACTTCACCAAGATTACATTCGACATTTAATGGCCAGTTTCAAGTATATCGCGTGTAACGAAGCCAAATCAGACATTATTTGGCCAAGGATGACCTTTGACCCTTTGAGCCTATTCAAGCCTCCAAAATCTAATCAGTTTCATTGTGCATCATAATGACTACTTCACCAGCTTACATGAAAAATCATATGCGCCATTCTTAAGTTGGATCGCTAATGAGCCCAAATCAGTATTTTGTAGGCCGGTGACTTTGACTTATCGAGGTCCAAAAATCTATCGGTTTATTGGTGCCTTATATACATACTTCAACCCCAAGTTACATGACATCCGAAAAGCTGCCCTCTCAATTATGCAGTGAACAGAGACCAATTCAGAATATTTTAGCCGGTTGAGCCTTTGACCTGTTGACCTGTTGAACTCAAAATCTAATACATAATTCACCAAGTGGTACATAAAAATTCAACTGGCCGTTTTCAAGTTATCGCAGGTGGTTAACGAGCCAAATCAGACACTATATTTTAGGCCCGGTGAACTGACCTTTCAGGTCCAAATCTAATCAGTTTATTGGTGCCTCTTAATTACATACTTCACCAAGTACATGACAATCCGACAGCGCTCTCAAGTTTATCGCGGTAACGAGCCCGAATTCGACATATTTATTAGGCCCAGGTTGACCTTTGCCTTTTGACCTTTGACTCAAAATAATCAGTTCATGGGGGGCTATAATTACATACTTCACCCAAGTTACATGAAAATTCAATTGGCCGTTCTCAGTTTTATCGCGGTAAACGAGCCAAATCAGACATATTTAGGCCCCGGTGACCTTTTGACTTTTGAACCTTTCAGTCCCAAAATCTAATCAGTTCTATTGGTGGCCTATATACATACTTCACACAGTTACATGCGAATTCCCGGGGGGGACTTAGCCGCTCTCAAGTTATCGCCGGTAACGAGCCCAAATCAGACATTAGGCCAGGTGACCTTTTGACCTTGGACCTTTTGCTCCAAATCTAATCAGTTCATTGGTGGCTCATAGTAGTAATACTTGGTCCTGTTACATCAAATGCCGAACGGGGTTCTCAAGCTTATCGCCGGGCGGTAACGAGTCGCGCGTGGTGGTAACGGTACGGCCGCAACGGTACGGACGGACGGACGGACGGAACGGCGGACGGATGGACGCACGGACGCGACAACACCGAAAACATGATGCCTACGGCAACTTCGTTGCGGTAGGGCATAAAGAAATACTTTAATAATAATGAATCTAATATACAGGTGGATAATCAAAACTATACAATCAAGAAATGTGTTTTCCAATGTTTCTTAAATGTTTCCAAGGATGGAGCTTTACAGATGGGGAGGGGTAAGGCATTCCAAAGTTTGGAGCATTATGTATGATATGAAGGCATTATCACCGGATGAAGTATTTGAACGTGTTGCGTGATTTCTTACCTGCACTCATTGGTTCACTCATATCTGGTATCCTGTGATCTCTTTTGTGTTTCTTGTGTTTGTGTTTCTTTGGCGGTTGATGATGGAGGAGTTTGTATTGGTCAGGAATCTGGTAAGAGGCATGGAAACAGAACAGGACGTATGCACTGTTAAAATTGTAATGTTATTACTTTGGTTATTAACTCAATGTTTAATTATTTTACTTATACTGACTGATATTCAAGAATTGACATGAATGAATTATGAGTATCAAAAATTACCTAAGTCTATATTTATTTTGCAAACTTTGTAAAATGTTGATCCAACACTGTCCAACAAATATGTTCTCACCATAGTGGTAATCAAACAAACAAACTAGGTAACAATGGCTAGCTACTGCTGAAAACTACATTAGATCTGATTGTATTATTTTTTTGTTGTTATTGGTGGAGGTAGGAAAATCAATTTTGTAAATTTTAAATGAAAAACTAAGACTATAACTCTCCAGAAATCAAAATAAAAATCAACTGATCTAATGAAAAACAAACAAATGGCAAAGAGTTGATCTTGCAATTAGTCAAAGTCATGAAAGCCAAATTTTGAATAAGTGAAAGTGAATTTCCAGACCAACTCTGGAAAAAATTGTTTTCCTGACATATATTTGCCTAATTAGAAGCCTTTTGCTTGGTCCCTAATAACTTTCCCTAATGCAAAGTCAAATACATTTGTTTATTTATTGATGTAATTTCATTCCTACCACTTCATCTGAACATGAAAACATGATGTCATAAATGGTACCCTAAGGTACCAAATAGAAATCCGCCATTTTGTTGAATTATTTATCTATTTTTTAGCACTGTGCCCTGGGTTACAAAACTATGTAAAAGTTACATTTGAAGTGTAAAAATAACAACTCTAGCTTCATTTTCACCCAACTTTTCATAAGTTTATGTCTTTTTGTTGTGCACTTGTGCAGCCTCTACATCATAACCACTGATCTCAGTGATCATAACTGAAGAAAATACATTTTTGGACACAAGAGGGCACTACACAACGCGGTACACCGGAATATAACGGTACCCCGGGGTAACGCGTGGTGCATCACATGTCAACTTACAGATCCAGGGTGCAACTTGAATCCTTGTAAGGCTGATGCTGTCAGTGGCGTGATCTCCTTGACTATTGGAGGCTTTTCAATGACAGCTTGCAGGCTACTGTTGTCCTGGGAACCGACTGTGTCTATCATACCTAGGAAAAAGGGGATGGACATAAATGGGGATGGAAAAAGGGGATGGACATAAATGTGCGGTGTGTTGGCTCAGTTGGTAGAGTGTCCGCCTCGCAACCGGGAGGTCGGGAGTTCAAGCCCGACCGCGTCAGACCAAAAGACGTTAAAAGATGGGAGCTGCTGCTACCCTGTTTGGCGTTCAACGATTTTTAGGGATAGAGCAACGTCGATCTGGCGCTGCTCAGTGGCTGCCGGGCCCACGATCAATTGGGCAAAATGAATTTTCGAAATTTTCAGAAGATTTCTATTTGTAATGTCTGTCTATTTCGAATAAAATATAGATTATTATTATTAAATATGGATTATTATGTAATATGTAGTACGTACATGAAGAATACATGCACCACACAATGAGCCCATTTACAAACAATAATTTTTTGTAAGCATATATTACTTGCAATTCTTAGTTCAAACACTTAGAAGCACAGCTCAAAATGATGTAATGAAATTAATTCCTATTACAAATTTGTGTCGCAATCCTCATTGTAACAAAGAAGTGGCAGTTTCTAAGTATTTACAAGAATGAATCAATTGTCAAGAATGCAATTTGGCCCTTGAGCAACAACATGCAAGGCACATCAATACTATACATGTTAAACAGGTTGTTTGGTATCAAATTTACTGGTACATGTACTAAAATTGTATAAAAACAATTATCTAGATAGTGCTCTCTTTTGTTAAGGTTCTTTCTTGTCCCCTCTGTTATGTGTGCATGGTTGATCTGCTCACTTGCTACAAAAAATATAAAAGATCCAGACATCTTCAGCAGATATATATTTATACTTACCTGGGAGTTGTGGTAAAAAAGCACTGAGCTGTTCTTTGACTTTCTTTGTTGAAAATTTGTTGTAGCTGTGTTCCAACCCATAGTAACTGATCATGTGCGTCTCTCCAGTAACTTCAGTAGAAGACCCTGAGGAAAAAAATAAACATAAACTAAAATGCTGCAATCAAATCCTTTAGATTTGACAAGTACTTTGAATTAACAAGTACAGTGAACAGAGGCATTTTCTTTAATTTTATTGATTTATTCTATAATTTTTCTTTATTTTTTTTTTATTTCAAGATAATATTAGCTAGTATAATCACAGTCCCAAAGTTTCAGCCTCTGCCATTGTCAAATATTTTGTTGAGATACTGAATATCTAGCTTTATTTATTTTCCTCAATGAAGCCAGATCTCACCGGAATATTCAATAACACAGGATGAAGCTTTCGGACTACATGTAGTATAATAACAACTGTTTTAATTTGAATGCCACTCCTAACTCTTGCTCAATCCACATCCACGAGTATATATGTTTGATTGAATAATGTTATTAAACCATTTACACTCGAAGCTCAATTATGATAAAAATCATAGAAAATTAGGGTTGTGTGTTGATAAAACTATTTAAAAACACAGCAAAAATTGATGGGCAAATTATTGTGTCTATCAGTGTCTTTTTAAAAATCACTCACATGCGACACGAAATTGTAGATCTAAATGTATTTGAATGACAAGAAAATCATTTTTTTTAAATCATGAATTTCAACAGCTCATTCACCATTATGACACTTCTCTGAATTACATGTGCCCCTGCAATCATGTATGAATGAAATGGCACAATCATGCTAATTCTGCATATAGTTGTAGTCTGTCAACCAAATAAGTTTTCTGTTCTAACTTCTCGCTTTCCTGTACTAGATAGTTAGATTTTTTCTTCGTCAAAATCATGAAAAACGCGAAAAACTCGCCGAAGCGTTCCTCGGGACCGTACGGTTGATGCGTTCGCTGGTGCCGAGGCTAGCTGTAGTCACACACGCGTGTGTATGACTGCAGCTAGCTTCGGCACCAGCGATTGATTTTGACGAAGAAATAAGGATGGAATCATGATTGGCATGACTGAGGTGAGCTACATGTAGCTTGCGCCAGTGGAAGTAATTTCTCACTTGTACATGTAATAAATCATATGAAATCGGTTATTTTACGTCGTTCGGTACCCCCCGAGATTCGGGGTCACCGCGGGGCTTAAGTATGCTATTGACTGGGGTCTACAACTTCAAGCTTCGGACTGTGGAGAGAAGGTAAGATCGGTGTATGTAAAATGTCCGTCCAAATCGTCCGTTAAAACCTCTGAAAAACGACCGAACTCGACACAGGCCGAAGCCTTCGGTCTAACATTTAATATGCGCTCATTTTGACAGAAGCAAATATTTTATCACCGCGAGGCGACAAAACCTTAATGGACGTTACTTGTTTTCATGTTAGTTGTCTCTTGTATTTGTAAAACTAAAAAAACAGGTTTATAAACTGCAAAATAAAAACCACAATACGTTGACAAACGTTCAGGCACAGACACGTCACATATAGACACAAGGACATCCACACACAAATATGATTAACAGACAGCAATGCAACTGGCATACAGAATGACATGAATACAAAACTCAGAACTGACATTGAAAACAAACCGTCTAGGACAACAGGCCAACTAGACACAAATGTGAATACATGGGACTGAGTAAAACTAATGACGAAATTACCCGATGCAGGAAGATCCTTGAGAAGGTAAAAAGGTTCAGGATCCACACTTGGCGGGCTTACAAATTGCTTCGATGACATAGGTGATCTCTGCCGCATGGGAGTAGGCATTTTGGGAGGTATTACTCCAAAATTTGAGGCAGAATCTGAAGGACTTCGCTTAAAAATCGACATTACTCTGTCTTTTTTTCCGTCCTCCCAAACTAACTCCATGCAACCGTTGATGGCGCTAATAAAAATAAATCTTGCCGTCTTGAACCTTGAAGTAGTAATCCCTGAAGCAGCTTTACCAAGCTAATATACACTGGGATGGGACGTGCAGTGATAGCAGGTGATGGTGCAGACAATAACAGGATGGTGTACTGTGAAATTGCTATTTACAAATAAAAACTAGTGAAGATCGAGGTGCAAGTAAAATCATGCTCTTGTATGGGTTACAGCAGCCTGGAACCTACAGGAGGTCTCAACCCTCTGATGGTCGGAAGGGCAGTCTCCTGGAAAACAGCAGGTGTTGGGGCAGAAACTGCAGTGGCTGTTAACTGGTTCCAAAATTCAGTTTTGGCGCCAAAATTCCGTTGCATAAAACTTCTGGAGAAATTTCTCTGGTTAGATATGAAAACTCTGGTTAGCGTGATTTTACCATGCATTTTCCCACAGGAAAAATCTCTGGTTAAAATAACCAGAGTTTTATTCCGGTTAAAGGTTTATGCAACGGGAACCACTAGCTGGCCCATGCCCCTCCACGGGATAGGCGTACTTGTTCTTGGGTAATGGGTACAAAATAACCAACACCGGCGGCCACGGGGGGGGGGGGTCGTCTGACNCCCTCCCCGCCCTCTCCCCGCTGTCGGATAAGGTTGGCTAGTAATTTGGCAGGTAAAAAAAAAATGGCGAGCAAGATTTTCGCGACAGATTTTCCACCCCTCCCAAGATTTTACCCTGGCGCTGAAAGAAAATGCATGTTGATGTGGGGCTTACATCATAATGCAAAATTTATTAGGCCTATAGGAATAAGGCCCTAAGAATTGTTGACATCATTTACGTAGTGTGGGGTAGCATACATTCCGTTTCATTTCTTTTTATGTTTTATTTCCAAACATATAAAAAAAATCGGTGTAACAATGCCAAGGTACACATAGTAAACACAAATACAATTCAATAATAATAATAATAATAATAATAATAATAATAATAATAATAATAATAATAATAATAATAATAATAATAATAATAATAATAATAATAATAATGACATTTTATAATGTGCCAAAATCCACCTATCAATGTGGGTGCTCAC
>JZLH01S0171176.1:689-11450 GCA_001188425.1 Eucidaris tribuloides | reverse complement strand
ACACACACACACACACACACACACACACACACACACACACACACACACACATACACACACACACACACGCACGCACGCACACGCACACGCACACACAAACAACACACACTCTTCCCATAAATGAATTAGACAACGTTGGAGCACTTTGCTGCGACGAAAATAATCAAGAAGAATTCCCTCCGGAATTCCCAGTCACATCTATGACAGATATGGAAGAAATAAGTGACATATTTATCTCAACTCATACATCAGCTGGAAACGAAAATTATCAGTCCTTCGACCGTCCTAATACCAAAATGTGACCATGACTGACCCATTACTGTCCAGACGTAACTAAAAGAAATCCTCTGAGACATGGCATTAATAAGCTCACCGTCATATTTATTTTCTTAGAAACTCGTGACATAATGATCTAATACCTCACTTATTATACGTGCAGTTCACATAAAACACCGTTCGCTGATGGTGATGACTGTTTCAATAACTTATGTGGTTTTTTAATGTTGTGTTGTGTGTCGTGTGTGGTGTGTTGTTTGTGTTGTGTGTGTGTGTGTGTTGTGTGTGGTTGTGTTGTGTGTGTGTGTGTGTGTGTGATGTGTGTGTGTCGATTTTATGTAAGTCTATAGCTTGTAGACATATAAATTTGACGAAACAGGGATTAAAGAAAAAACAAGATTGGAAGTATCCCAATTAAGACACAATACTCCCAGAATCAAGTGATTGTTAAAGTTTCTGTTGTAAAATCAAGACAGCATGAATAGAGAAATGATGATTCATTGATTGATTGGTTGGTGGTTGGTTGTGGTTGTTGTTGTTGGTTGTTGGTTGTGTTGGTTTGGTTTGCATTGATTGAATGATTGTAAAAAGATAGACAGAAGATATAGAGACCAGATACTTTAGCACATAGATACGATAGATAGATAGATAGATAGATAGTAGAAATAGATAGATAGATAGAAGATAATGAAGATATGATTGATTGATTGATGATTTATTGATTGAGTAGATATATATTGGATAAGATAGATAGAATTGATGATGATAAATAGATAGCCATAGATAGATAGATGGAAGATAGATAGATAATGAAGTAAAGTAGATAAGATAGAATTGATAGATAGATAAGATAGATAGAATAGATAGAATAGATATAGTAGATAATAGAATAAAGAAGATAGAAAGATCAAGAGGGCGAAACAATTTGGACAGTTACAATCTAAACTGTAAAGAAGAAACAGACATGCATAACGCTTTGTTTTCTTTATGATTGAAGTAAATGTATATTATATATGCTATATTAAAAATAATATACTGTCAAATGTTAGTTTCAAACCAATGAATATCACATGACTGCGTAATAATGTACTGACGGATCAATTTCCCATAAACAGTCATGTCTTCATAAACGCTTTAGATTTATTGCACTTTTTTAATATATATGGGCTGTTCTATTAGAGTAACATTCAGTTTTCTTTTTGAAGAAAAATGTGAACGCTTATTGCAATATAATTCTGCCAGATTATTGAAAATGTGATGGATGCACCTCATGTTTTTAATATTATCATTATTATTTCTTTCGCATCAGTCAATCGTAACATCATTATGTGACGCTCGTATATCAAAATGCCATGGTCATGTTCTACCGATAACGCGTGGAGACTGGACATGTTGTGCGGAAATACTCAAAATTGATTACATTCAATGTCAAAATGATATTAAGCTTTACGAGCAGGAGTTAAGGGGACGATGTAAACGCGGACCGAAATCCCGGTGCATTATTGTCTACGATATCCAAAACATGTTTGCAATAACGTCCATATGTGATCTCTATTCAATTAATGTAGAACCAAACATTATGTATGTTTGTATTTTGCATTGTTATTATGTCACGTAATTTATTATGCCAGTAAACATCGAATTTCCATTTTAATGGACAATTAATAAATTCAATTCAATTCAATACTTGAAAAATTAAAATTTGAAATGACTTTATTATTCTACAGGATCATATCAATTGGATTTATTTCAACAAAGTGCCGGGGATGGGGATATACAATTTGAAATAATTATGTCAAGATGGAAATATACACTCTGTATTTAATTTGATTCCAAAATTACTCGTTTGAATGTATCACTTCATAAGCTAAATTGGTATAGGCCTTTTTTTGTAATGTTATTCGCTTAATGTGTCGTAAGTTTGTAATGCACCTGTCATGCGTTCAGAAGAGGACCATGAATCTGATTTATATACGATATTTATCTTGATTTCGACAGATACATGATTACAAAACCGCTACACATCATAAATCAGGCCAGTGACTTTGTGTTAAATAATTGTATACGTATACGCGCACCCATATAATTCTCAAATGTCTGGGAGGGTTTTAGGGAGATACAATTTTGAATGCTCTAGATTGAAGGAAATTCTGATATATACACATTTTGTAACAAAATGTGTATATATCACTAATCACCTGATCATCTAAGGTAACAAAATGTTTGTTACATTAGATAATCAGGTGATTTCCCTTTACTGTGACATGTCCATACTATTACATGTATTAACTGAAATTTTGAACTTTGCTTGCAGGCCTATGTGGGCGCAATTCCCTGCATGATTACTACAGTAGCTGTGTCACACAACTAAGTTTAGATCCTGTGTACCATCCGCATGATACGTGGAGCTTGATATACCGTATAACATATGCCAACATGAATTTTCTCTTTCAATGTTTGTCTTTATGACTCCATAGATTATGATAGATAGATAGAGTATGATGAAATTAAAACGTTGTTATATACACTTTCATGGACTAACACAATCTTACGTTAACTGTATTTTCATCGTCGGAATCGAGATTTAATTATATTCCCTGCAATAACATTTGTTGCATGATGGACATTCGGTTACTACTTTCTATCAAAAAAGGCATCAAATTCAAATATTACGACTAGATTTAAAAGAAAAACGCTCACCCTCGAAATTATCTCAATGTACGTACTTATAAACGTAAATACAAACAAATACCAGTAGAAATGACCTAAAATCTGAAATATGTTTTGCTCTACGAAAGGATTTTGCTCATAATGCCGCTTCGATCACTAAACTGATTTTATGCATTGCAGAATTTGTCTTATGTTGTTATATCCCACCACACCCCACCCCACCCCAACCCTCCCGGGCGCCAATAAGTGAGGATTCTGAATCTGAAATAATATTACTGGTAACAAATTTACTGGTAACAATATTACTCAGCAACAAAGAAAAACATTTTGACGTAGGAATTTCCAATTTGGGAGTATCAAAGTCAACTACACAAAAAAAATCCGTGTGCTGGTATTTTGTCCTTTTGTCGTTCACTTTAAAAAAATCGTATGTCCGGGCTACGAGCCTATAAATCTTACTATTTGAAGTTAAGCCGTATCTCCGGATTCAGTGGAAATGCTTCTCCAACTCTATATATCGACGACTGAAAATTAAGAAAAGACAAAAAAATACGCGGCCGTATATCGTGCAACGCCATAGTACATAGCTAATAATCCCAGTTTATGCTGTCTGAAACAAAACAGTTTTTGATTATTACACATCTAGACTTAAAGATTGGGTTATTCATTTGCACGTCAAAAAACATCTAATGAATGAAAGTTCAGCTGAAATCATATCTCAATTGAAGATTGAGTATAAGTAAACACCTCTAATAGAGACTTGGGGTAAAATATTGAGTGGTGAAAATCTGGACGGTTAAACTTCATCCTTTTTCAAATGACTCAGAAGCCTTTTCAAAAATCCGCGACGTAAAACGTGCACGTGCCGTTCCAAAATTGTCCGATCAGCCGTTAGCCAAAGGTCGTGCGGAGGTTAGCCGTTTAACCAATCAGTGCGCTCTGCTGGTCTTGCGACGGTACACATAACCGCGATTCGCATTTTGAGCAAAATTTAAACTCACGGAAAGAACGACATTCTGGTAACATGTCGTTCTTAGTTTTTCTTATAAAACAATAAATTTATGACGTATGGATCTCAAACTTTCAACACACCATTTGTAAGTACTAAACTACCGTTTGGTATTGATAATGAACTTAATGAAGGGAAGTAATGGACTTGCAAATCCCTGGCACAATCTTTAAAGCCACCGACATTAATCACAATAAAAAAAAATGTGAGCTTCATAATCCTCCATGCTCCAAGTGTCTTTGTTAAAGTCTAAAAATGAAGCCCTGAAAACAAAATGTATTTCAAAATGATTATTTAGTGCTTTAAAAAAGTGAAAATCGTAAGTTGACCGTATTCACCTGCCCATTTCCTCTCATTGACTAACTGTGTGTAGATCTAGGTTAATTTGTACTCGGCCCGAGTACTTATTGTTTATTCATTCATATCTTGCCATCAGCCGCAGCATAAATTTCCAAACTTTTGTGTTCCAGGGTGTTTATTCGTCCATTCAAACACTACTATGTAGCTCAGATATCAAAGTTTGACTTTTTTTTAATTTGAAGCTCCACAATGTTAGCCTGTGTCTTTTATTCCTCCTTCCTAAATTTTATGATAGTCTCCCTTAATCTCCTGTCCGTCCTCATTTTCCGAGCCAAATTTTGCTATATGCAACGTCATCAATCATGCATAACGTGTGTTTGTAAACAGGAAAATATCATAGTAAATTTTGAAGTTGATATGCCACAATCATACGGGTATCGCAGTGGTAATTTTTTTGTTTTCATTTTTATTCACGCGAGTCTTTGCTGTATGTACTTTATATCCTTTTTGTATGTAATCACGGGGGTATACACCATTATAAAAGATGATAATCTCATAGTGTTCGGTGTTGTGGTAGAATTTTGTTTTGGAAGAAGTGAGAGGTTAGTAAAATTGCTTGTCACCAAAAGAAGTCAATGTTAATGTAAAATTTGCCGTTTCGCTTCTGCGGCCGGGCCAGAGCATTGCCCTTTCATCACTTCGCCGCGGTGCACTTCCGGAGCATAGCATTTTGAAGTTTTCTGAAGCCTTAGCTCCAGCTCCGGAGACCCCCATTTTTTGCTCAAGCCAGTTCCAGAGCCCCCGATTTTCGACTTCGGTGCAGCACATACGTGGTAAGTCGGTAAGTCGAGTGCCCCCCCTCCCCCCCCCCCACCCCCAGGATTCTATCTTCGAAATACCAACTGGATTGTGTTCGTTTGTTTTGGTCCTGTGAGGTCGCTGTTCACATCGTAACCACTGACAGTGTGAACGCCGGTCTGCCGAACGGACTTTGCCACAAATACGGTGTATGTCTGAGATTTTCTTTTTGACCATTCTAGTTTGAAGAACACTGAACTAGTTTCGTCCGCCATGTGTGGGGGCATCTAAGAGTATATTAAATGATGGCGCAATCGTTCATGTATTTTTTTTTTTTTGGCACAACACATTGTACTCATTGTATACTGTGTTATGCATTTTCTTATAAATTATATCATTTTGTTCTCAGGGGGGGTCACTCAGATATATTGCAGTAGTTTGGAAATTGATATGAAATGAGAAAAATGTACACAGTAGCGACAGAAAACGGTGTAGTGGGCAATGACTTTTGTAATAGTGAAATTATAAATATAATACACTGTATTGTTCAATATGGATAATTTTCGCTTGACGGCAAGAAATACTCTGTAAATTTCGATGTCACCTATTGAGATCAGTTACATTTTAAACACAAAATTTATTTTGTTACCAGGATGTTGGACTTCCACGAGCAAGAACAAGAGATTTCTAAAAAATTTCGAGAACTTTAGCTGTTAATCTCGCTTTGTTCTAAAAAAAAATGTAACAATATTTTTTGAGTAACAAACGATGTTTGGATTTAAGGATTTAAGGACAGCTGGAGCACCCCTCCCCCCAACACACACACACTTCTCCACACCAGCAGCGATAGAAACGCAAAAAGAATTATTTTTAAAAATGCATCCTTTCTTCTGACACTGATTTAGGAGCAAGTTCATCCACTCTACTTCAATCATATCTCTATCTCAAACATTTAAATGCAAAGATCACACAAAAAGTTGGTGCTCCGTTGTGCTTCAACTTTACAGACCTGTCACAATTTATTCAAATCTAATTTTCGACGAGTTTGTGACAAGACACATAATTATACAATTCATTCACAAAGAAACATCTTGCACCTATTGTTAAACTCCCTAAAACCAAGATTTCACTCTGTAAGACGTGAATTCGGTGTTAATAGAGTGAAATTCATTCCATTACAGAAAAATCGGCGTGATGAAATAAATTTCACTCTACATCGACTGACTTTCGGGCTGATATTCAAATCTGGAGTGAGCCCACTAGTTACAAAGTGAAATCAAGCACGTGACAGAAAATTAGTTTAAAATGTACTCCTTTTCTCTTAATTCACGTGTTAAAGAGTGAACTGATCACCGTTTTGTTTCATATGGTACACTGCTATATGTACAGCAATAAGGATTACAACACAGCATGCCAATGTGGAAACCACATCGATCAGCATATTTAGTCAAAGTACAAATTTTTCCACATCTGCTCAAATTCTGGTGGTTGTTCTATGTACTCATTACAAAAAGGACTGAAACACAGCGTTAAACCGGTTGTGTAAATATTACACAATGCTGTTTACTATACGAATCATACAACTTCTTTAAAACTTGTGAACGAGTTGTGCAAATTACACACAACTTTTGTGTATAACTTACAAGAGGTAACTTAAAGGTAAATGACATGATTGGGGGTAGTCCTCAACCTGGGATGAAAATATACTCTAGAATCAAGTTAACTATGCAAGGATTCTCCTGTGAAAATCTAGTAGTCAAACGTTGACTCATTCTAAAATAACTAATGTCTATATCCCTCCAGGCAGGCAAACCTGCTGTGTGGCTCTCTATGGGTCCTATTTTTATTGTGCCCCGATAGATTGACAAATCCTTCCAGCTGGGAGATCCACTCCAGCTTGAGTATAGTTGGTATAGTTATTTATTTTCCGTGTAAAATTGTATCAACTCACCAGGAATCTGGTGATTTTGCTCACTTTTTTCGTACAAAATGCTAAAATTAAATAGGAACTTGGGTAAAATTAACACAAGTCTGTGTAAATTATTTCATTTGTCTCTCTCTGTATTTTAGATCGCAACTGCTGATCTATGATTTTAACAAACATGTCAGAAAAAATGAACCAGGCCTCGAACCCATGTCCACAGTTATCCGGGCCGCGACAACACCACCAGGCCATAACTAGCCAACGGCACCGACACGACGACCGAGGAACAAATACCAAAGCTCACAATTCCGACATTGTTATGTTAAATAGCCCAAGACGGACATTTTTAGGCTGTTGGTTTTTATTTCAACTCATTTGGTTCTTGATCGAGGCATTTTCAAGTGTTCCCAATCATGTCACTAACCTTTAAAGGTATTGGCTAACATTTACCACAGTTAAAAAAATCTGAGCCGCATGATTCCCCATGCTACCAGTGTCTTTGATGAGGTCTAAAAATGAAGCCCTGAAAAAGTTGTATTTCAAAATGATTATTTAGTGCTTTAAAAAAGTGAAAATCGTAAGTTGACCAGATTCACTTGCCCATTTCCTCCCATAGACTTACTGTGTGTACACCTAGGTTAATAAAACTCGCCCCGAGTTTTATTGTTTATTCATGTATAACTTGCCATTGGCAGTGTAACTTTCCAAACTTTTGTATTCTAGGGTGTTTATTTGTCCATTTGAACACTACTATGTAGCTCAGAGATCAAAGTTTGACAATTTTTTAAATTGAAGCTCCACAATGTTAGCCTATCACTTTAACTGAGTATCAAGTTTTCTGTGGTTATTTATTTTCCGTGTAAAATTGTATCAACTCACCAGGAATCTGGTGATTTGCTCACTTTTTTCATACAAAATGCTAAAATTAAACAGGAACTTGGGTAAAATTAACACAAATCTGTGTAAAATTAACACAAATCTGTGTAAAATCAACACACGTCCGAGAAAAATTAACACAAATCTGTGTTATAAACTGGCTGACTGGCGACTGTGGTCTCGAGGTTGTATCCATACTTCTTATGTTTTCTAGAAAAGAATTTGGGTGGAAAGGGGGAAGGGGTTATTATGCAAACTGCCACCCTTCCCCCACCATGACAGTCCTTGTGACAGAATTGCATTTACAATGATCAAGGAGATACAAGTTTTAAATAACACTGGTGAATCTTTCCTCGCCAAGAAACTCATTGGCAGGCATGGTTACGTGTATTTGAACATGTTCATTACAGTCAATTTTGCCTCCCACCCACCCTATCTCCTTTCAATGAAGTACGGTAATCATACACTTTATATACAAGCTTACAATCAAAACATTTTAAAGTTGCCGTGTATCAGTTTCATTCTGTTCCCTTCTGTATATTTTTTGTTTTCAATCGAATCATATTTGGCTACGTAACACAAAATGTACACAAATACACACCATATGTTCACATAAAACAGTTGATTAAATAAGAAATAAATGTTGACCACTATAATATAATATTCCAGCTGACAAATCAAAAGATACTTGCATAATGATATTTTTTGCCTAAGTACAGCCGAGTGTTGCCGGTAACTTTAAAATCTAACCAAAGAAATCATTGCAAACATATACAAAATTTTGACCCCACGATTAGACTATTATACAGTTATATATCAATTCCTGTCACAGAAAAGTGGGTACTATAATTGCTCTCCCCAAACCCCTACAATAATTCATTATAATTTGATGTGGCACAAAGGGGCTGTAAAATGTAGTACATATATACTTTGTCTCCAATGGCTTAAATGTAACACGATAACATGAAAGAATGAACACATACCCTGTTATATTAACTACTTCTACTGCCAGCATATTTGGGAAAAATTGGCCTACGTGTATATTATTTACTGCCACGAAGATATGCCTTGCATTACAGTGCAATTATCCTGCATTGGAAATGTGGCTGCAACACACCTTCCAGTAACAATGTATCGATTCTGAAGCGTGGCCATAAATGATTTATTACAGCCAAGTATACAAGTAGTTTTGGTAATTGGTACAAAAATGAAATTCCTTGCAATTATGTTTTTTTAGATACACCTATATGATATATCAATGCCCTGAAAATTACTCTCTCTGAAACCCTCCCAGTTTTTAGATTACTCAAAATGCAAATCTCGGGGGGGGGGAGGGGAGGGAGGGGGGAGGGGGAGACCCGATGATTTCTCACATATCGCTAGATGCTCTCCTTTAATTTAAATATCATAATTTGTCACTATAAACAATTTTCAGTTGGTATGATGTTGTTTTCTGATGTCTGGGGTGACATTAGAATACTTTCTGACAGACTGACCAAAAAATCGACCAAAACTATACTTGGGCTTTACATTTCATGCAACTTTAGGTTCCGAATAAAACTCCATAATGTTGATGAAAGGAGTATGTGGAAAGGCGTAATTTGGTGTAGGGGAGGGGGGGGGGCACGATGCTAATTTTTGGTGGATTTTATAAACAAACAAAATCTAATAAATTTGACCAATTTCAAAACATTTGTTTCGATTATTAATAACCTCCTGTTCATTTCTTTTTACCCCTGTTAACTACGACAAGTGTATATGAAATCTCTATGTCATATATGCAATGTAAAGAAGGCAAAAAAATACACAGTACTACAACTTCTTCTTTTTTTCTTGGGGGGGGGGTCAGGGGAGGGGAACTGGGGGAGATTATCCAACAAATACATATTAACAAATTGGCTGAACAGTAACTCCCGATGAATCAAATACATGAAAAGAAGTAAATCATTAGTTTTACGACCAGATGTACCAGAAATTTGGTGGGATGGCGGTTCAAATGTTTATTTAAAAAATTTTGACAGAGAGCATAAAAATATTTAGTATCCATTGATAAAGAAATTCATTCGTCATCGACCCAAGATTCTTTTTAATGTTAAAATAAATGGATCTTCAGAACTTCATTAGTATGACAGTCTTGGCAAAACATACCTTTTTTCCTCAACTTTCAACTAAATCTACCAGCACTAAAAAAATAATAATACACTGTAATAGTAAAACAAATTCAAAACATCATATATCTCAGGCTGGAAAGAAAAGGAATTATCAAAGCAATTAATTTTGTTGCAGAGAGGGCACAAATGATTATCTTTTGTTGACATACATAAGTGAACTACTAATTAAAGCTATTCATGGTTAAATATCAGATTTATTGAATTAGTGTGGGATGTAAATGTTCGCCACCCGAACAAAACAAAGACAGACACATTTGCATTTTATGATACAATTCATATGTACAGAAAATTACAGTTATTTTACAGTAATACACTATTCTAGCCATTTTTTTTTATAACTTAAATCCACAATCTAACACCTCCTATCAACAAAAAACATTGTATTTCACAGAAATACTTTACACTCTGTACCAATGCATCACATTGGATTACAGAGTTGTGAAGACTCTCTAAATCCCTTATCAGCAGCTAACACTTAGAACTCCAAACTTTCTCTTCTTCCAGAACAGAGAAGGGTAATAATAACATCTATGTTACGCAGGGCACACTGGCAGAGCAGTCTTTGTGACTGAAGTGGCTACCCTGGGTAAATAAGATGTTATTATTATTATTACTACTACTACTTCTTAACGGGGAATTCCACCCTAATGTTACATTAAT
This sequence comes from Eucidaris tribuloides, assembly GCA_001188425.1. Lineage (NCBI taxonomy): Eukaryota > Metazoa > Echinodermata > Echinoidea > Cidaroida > Cidaridae > Eucidaris > Eucidaris tribuloides. The sequence goes on along the minus strand of JZLH01S0171176.1, from coordinate 766 downwards.
TCTAATAAAGGCAGAAAAATGAGAGAAACCTATTACTAAAGGTTTAGCAAAAATCCATGAAAACATAACAGAGTTAT
>JZLH01S0171172.1:15328-30668 GCA_001188425.1 Eucidaris tribuloides | reverse complement strand
TTCTCATTGACTGGCTGGAAATTTATTGGTCACACCTGTCCAGTATATAAAGTCCAGGCGAGGCAGTTAATTGGGGAAGCTGAGGTCATGACCCAGTGACCCTGTGTACAGTTCATAGTGTACAGATAACTGAGTGTACACAGTAATACTATAGTCATTACTGTCATTACTGTCATTCTTCCTTTCCTCCTTTTCTTCTTCATTATTATTATTATTATTATTATTATTACTACTATTATTATTATTATTATTATTATTATTATTATTATTCTTCTAACCCAAATTTCCTTGGGGTTACACACGTTTAAAACATGTATTTGCTGTGCTTAGAAACATGTCTTTGCTACGTGTATTTTAAAAATTTCTTGTCGTGGGTTCCCCATCCCACACCCGTCTCCCGCCCCCTTGCAAGTATGAATACCGAATTAGAGTTTTTCACATACTAAACATCTTTCTTAAATCCTGAATCTTTATCAAATACACCTTAAAAATATCCATTTATCATGCCTAAAAAACATGTCTTTTCCGTTTGTATTTTGAAAAAAATTTCTAACGTGGGAGGGGAACCCCTCTCACACACACTCCTCCAACTCGGTCGCTTCGCACCCTTACAAGTATCATACTAACATACATAACAGTTTTCCACATACTTCCTGTAGGACCGTACATCTCTTGAAAATCCTGACTACAATCAGTAATAATCTTTACAAAACCTTCAAAATATAGGTATTTACATGCTAGAATCACGTCTTTTCTAATGCGTATTTTCAAAATTTTCTGCCGTGGGAGGGGGGTTTCGACACCCTCCCCACACGGTTGCTTTCGCTCCCTAAGCAAAGTATGATAGCCGATTGCCTAATCTGATAAAATATACCATTGAAATATGTGAGCTTACGTATGCTAGAACCCGTCTTTTCTATGAATATTTCAAAAGTCCCTCATCGTGGAGGGGTATGGCCCCTCCCACATCTCTCCGCTCAGTCGATTGTTAGCCGTAGCAGTATAGGTACCAGATTCAGTTTTTTTGCATGTAGTTTCCTGGTAAGTTTTTCGAAACATGCAACAGATCGCCTATAATCTTCATGAAAATAATGTCTTTACAATAGGTATATTACATGCCTAGAAGACCCATACTTTTCTATGCGTATTTTCAAAAAGTTCTATAACGTTGGGAGGGGCGTGTCCCCCTCGACACACCTCAGCCCTCGGATCGAGGCGTTCAGCTGCCACGTCGCTAAGTATGACTTCACTCCTCAATCTTGATAAATATAGAAAATGCCAAAGACGAATGCCATAGAAAAAGCATCGTTTTTCATATCTGTATTTTCAACAAAGTTCCTCCGAGGGGGGGTGCCCCATCGGCCACACTCTCACTCGCAAGTATGACTTCACAATCCAATCTCGAATAAACTATACCATTGCCCAAAAACAATATGCCTAGAAACATCTTTGTAGCTAATGCAGTATTTCAAAAGTTCCTACGTGGGAGGGCGGTATCCCCTCCCACACCCTGACCCCCGTTCGGAAGGTTTCGCTCGCCTTCACGAAGTATCACTGTCCCAATTACAAATTTCACATACATTCCTGTATGCTTTTATCCAATAATTTTTTTATAAATATACCTTTAGAAATATGTATTTACCATGTCCAGGATACGTATTTCTTTCTATGCGTATCTTCAAAAGTCTGCGCTGGGAGGGGGTATACCCCTCCACACCCCTCCCCGCTCCGGTCCATGATTGTCCCTCGCAAGTTGACTTTCCATCCCTAATCTTGATAAAAGTATACCATTGCAAAAGTCTGTGTTTACCGATGCCTAGAAAAAAATCTCCTTCTATGCGTGTTTTTCAACAAGTTACTATACCCTGCGTAGGGGCGGGTATCCCCCTCCCACACCTCGCTCCCCGTTAGAGTGTCTCTCCTTCGCAATTATCACCTGCCCAATTACATGTTTTCACATACTTCCTGTGATCTTTTGGAAATAAGCCCGAATAATCTTCTAAAATATACCTTTAAAATATTTACTTTACCATGCTCAGAATCGACGTCTTTACTATGGTATTTTCAAAAAGCTTCTACTGTGGGAGGGGATATCCCCCCTCCCACCCCTCCCCGCCGCACGGTCGCTTCGCTCCCTCGCATGTTTCCGTCAAGCCCCCCTGTAGCCCCCCTAAAATTTTTGTTCTAGAACCGTGCCTGGCGCCTGGCAGTATTGTCCTTAGCAAATGCTCTAAGCACAATGTTGTCAACAGTAATTTACTTGTAACGTGAAAATCATTGCCTTATTTCACATGAAATCAAAGTATTGTGGTCTTTCAGGTCCTTTTATTAGTATATTAGGCAGAAATATGAAATAACTTTCTTTATTTCCCATTTTACAGACAATATACTGTTAATGAAATTTTGCATAGAGCATTTGCTAACAACATTCTGCCAGGCGCACAACGAAATGAGCACAACTCACATTCAGAAATGTACGTATGTATAATTTCCTGTTTTTAATGTTGTCGATGATTCACGCGAAATGTTCTATAGTTATGTTTTTATTGATGTAGATGATACATAAAATAATAAATTTATTAATAAATAAATTAATATACCTATGTATAATTTCCTGTTGTGATATCGTCAATGATATTGTCAATGTTGTTGATGATTGATGAAGAATTTTCAATTCTTTTTTTATTGATGTAGATAATAAATAAATAGATAAAATAATTAATTCATATGATAAAAATATATATAAATAGCTGAAAGATAAAAACCTGTAAATAAAAATACATAATCGAATAAAACAAAAATATATTTTTAGATAAATATACATAAATGAATAAAATAGAAATGAATTAATCAATTTCAAAAATTCAATAACTGTGATGGCTTGATATCAGTGGCATGGGCCAATAATATACTTGATATTATTTGGATTAATAGTCACTATTTAAAGAAGGCCTTGTTAATATGTAAACAGGGCTACCAGTTCAACGATATAACATAACCTTGTCAGTGGAGTAACTAGGCGACACCTGCCCATATGCGGGATGTATGCAAAACCACCAAATTAAAACCACCCACCACATACCGCATTGACAAAGGCCCGAACTAGACCCCAAACACTACACTTAGCACTCTATCAAAAGACCCACTGTGTGCCTAATACAACAGCCCTACTTGAACATGTTAACTTGAATGCATTACAAACAAAAGCCGGAAGTTACCGAAAACACAAAAAATTGAACGAATGAAAAGAAATTAGGAGTTCCCTTTTATTCATGCTAAATCATATTTTACTTGGATTTTTTTTTCCTGGGCTCGTATTTTTATTTATGACAAAGAGAAAACCTCAGGGCATAAACATCAGAAAAGTTTGTAGATGAAAAATAGAAGAAGAATATTTATGGGGTTTTCAATTTCAAAGGAATGACTATATAGATGGCAAAGATTTATGGCAGTGACTGGAAAGAATGTTGCAATGCACTCTTGCAAAAGACGTCAGACAAATGCCCTGTTGTTCGCTAATAGCTGAGTTGGATACGGCTTGATTAAAAAAGCCGAGTTGGGGTATAAAGCGAGGTGATTTCCACAGGAAGACGTGCCAAGTTTTGTCCCTACCTCTTGTGTTTTGCGCGGGGTTTGGACTGTAGCCTCTCTAAAGCAGCTGCCAACACACGGTTTTCGTGAAAGCAACAAAAACCCCCAGAAGCCAGCTCCACCAGAACTAATGCTTTTCTTTTCATGCCCCCTTTGTTCTGTTTCTCAGTTAACGACCGTTTTTTCCCCCCATTTTCTTTTTTTTTTCCTATCCAAGCTCCGTTTTTTACCTCCTTTTCAGCTACAAAGTCTTTTGTTCAGACTGTAAACACAACGCGAATGACCGCCACTGTTAAGGTCAAACTTGATTTTTTTTTCCCCTTGCTTTTTCTGTCTCGATCTCTCTAGTAAGGTTTGATTGAACTTTTCAAGAGCTGAACGTCAATAAAACACACAAAGGGCTTCAGGCAGGAAACATTTATGAAGGGGAGAAGTAAATTGAGCGCCAGTCTGCACAAAGAAACAAGATCTCCATTATAATGCGGCGACAAAAGCGTTCATATCATTTTAATATTAACCAGTGTATACAGTGAGCACCGAGCTTTGGCTTGCCAAAACCACTAACTGTAATCTGAACGTAATTAATACAAAGCGTGGCATTAACTGGTATTGGAATTGTCTTGAAAACGATATCTGGATCTTTACTGCTAACAATGCAATAACGGGTCTCGCAAGTTTCGTGTCAAGTGGATCTAAACTCTTAAATTTTTGGCATGGAGTAGGAGTGAAATCGATCCTGCATTGTAACTCTTCTACTAACAATAGTGGGGTGTTGTATGTTTTTATAATGTATTGTCCCATAACTCTAAAGAAATTAACATCATTGTTCATCATTTGTAGATGGAACCATATCTAATACATGATCCCCCCACTTTCGTGAAGGGATCATACAAAAAAAAAAATAATAATAAACTGCCAATATGATGAAATGCAAATTGAAGCATAATTTGTACCATTGCAGTTGCAAACAATGAATGAATGAATGAATGAATTTATTTCGTACCAAAACAACAATATTACGTAACAGTATAACAATGTAACAATATTTACAAAATAGTATAAGTTATGTACACCAATAAAAAACAATATTACAAATAAAGAGTACAATATACAGTGAGTTAACACTGGATTATGTTTACAATTTGGTTCTTATATGAAGTTTGGTGAATGGTACAAGAAAAAAGGGAAGCAGTGAACTCTGCTTTTATACTCTTTCCTTTAAACAAAAGCAAATCTATGATACAACAGTTACAACAACAACAACAACAAAAAATAAAAAAATGAAAAAAATAAATAAAACAAACAAACAAACAACGGGATAACTCTGACAATTTGAAAACTTGCAAGCATCTAAAAAAACACAATAATTTAAATAGAAGTTTGTTTATACATGAGCTGCTATGTTAAATAATGTTCATGTATAATGTATATTCAGCAATACATACTAATAAGAATTTATTAAATTTCTTTTCAGTTTCCGAGTGAAAGTTTTGAGAGATGGAGACACTCTAAGTTCAGGAGTTAAACTATTCCAAAACTTAATTGCGAATGAGAAAACAGATTTTTTACTCAGCGTTGTTCTGTTACGTTGAACAAAATAATCATTTCTTTCAGAAACACGTGTATTGTGCAAATGTATCGATGATGCCAATACAAACTGATTTGTGATATCAATTGGTACAGTTGAATACGTATGGCTGTACATTATAAGGTTCGCAGTAACTTGTAAGAAACATTGCCATTTTCAGGATGTTTTGGTTTTAGCAAAAGAGCTGAATGAATAGAGCTGCATAATCATATACACATAATTCTAATATATGCTTTGGAGAAGTAATATTTGATTCGTATTGGAGTGTCCATGAAATAACCTATAAATTAAATGTAAGTAAAAGATAAAGCGTATTGAACATAAATTTTTTAGAGAGCATAAGATGGAAACAAAATTTAACTGTTAAAGTGTTCAACGGTTTTGGTTGAGATTTCCACAGAGCATGATGTATGGGCATCACGAGGAAAATTTCTAATGTATAATCACAACGCTAGTTGTTGTAACTGTTCACTTGGAATTAATGTATGTCATTTACCATGAGAGGAATAGATTTTGTTGTCAATATTTCTGTTTTGTCTGAAAGGTAAAAGAATTGAAATAAAATTTGTTTGCATTTATATTTTAAACTTAGCTTTGTTAGATTTAGCAATCATTACTTTAATCAATTCTCATAACATGATGAATATGGCTGGTGTTACACTTGAATGGCTAGAATAAGTCAACTTTGTAATCGATTGCAAATAAAAATAAATAATTCATATATTAATTACATATGTCATAATATAGTAGTATAACAGTAAGCGACTAACAACGGACTTGTGGACTCAACATGAGAAATTTGAAGAGTTCGTTGAATTTTGGCAAATTAATAAGAACATATATGTTACCGGGTTTTTGAAAGATAACTTTGCAACATCCTAAGCCGGTATCGTATTCATAGATGGGATAATTTGTCAAAATGTTTTTTTTTAGGAAACATAAATTATAGTATATACAGGTATTGGACTGTAAAAATAATGAAATAATTTAATGCTTTTTGGAAACGGGGGGGGGGGGGGGGGGGTGGGGGATGGGAGATCAGAGACAAGCTATTTATTATTTAGAAACAACAGATGAGAAGAGAGAGAGAAAAAATAAGACTGCAAAATAACCACAAGCAAATAACGATCAATTTAACTTACTGTACCAGAATGTTTCCTAACAGATACCATTCCACCAATAATTCCATGATTATGAGAATTGCAGACTAAATAAACATCATCAACATGTCATATGTATCATACTACTCATTCCAGCACCAGCGTAGTAATGAAAAAAATGTCAATGACATGTTTCAGAATGATGAGATTGAGCAATGTACAGATTATATTTCGATCATCATTACATATTTTTCATTCATAAAATATGTCTTCCAAATCCATGTTTATGTTTGTAATCTTATAACATTTTTAGACATTTTCCACACTAAAATACATGATATTTTCCTTTCTTTCAAGTTTGAATGAGTTGTGAGTATCCGTGGGTGTTTTACATGTGCTTGGGCGGTGCCAGAGATATTTGCGTATTTAAAAGCCTCAAGTGCCGCTGTGCTAACAGAGTGTTAATCATTTGTTTAAAGTTGCACTACTCCCCCATAGTTAGAAAAATACTGCTGTGGTCACATAGGGGGGGGGGGTGCCTCCCCCCATATAGGATGCCCCCCCGAAAAAAAATAAAACATAAAATTGATTGATGTATCTTTCTTACTTTCAAATTTTAGCATTATTAATTTTGATTTACTTATAATATTTTTATTTATTTATTTATTTAATTTTTATATCATATTCATTTTTGTTGTTATTTTATTTTACTTTATTATTATCATTCTATTCTTATATTTTTTTTTTTTTGGGGGGGGGAGGTGGCGTTATTATTTTGTTTGCATTGGCCCAGTAGCATAGTAAAAGCGGTCTTTAGCAAGGCCTATTATTTTAATTTTGAGAATGCTGAGAAATAGTGTCGTGTGTGGGGGGGGGTGATAAATGGCCACCAACATTTTGAACTTATTCATTTAAAAAAATAAAATAAGTTTTCTAACATTTAAAGGTTGTGTATTATTTGTTTGGTGGTTAAATGGATAATGCTACACTTTTTTTGAAGACTGATAAAAAAAAATTGGCCTGATTACCCAAAATTGTACCATGGTTTTAAGGTTATGCTCTTTTTCAGAAATTGAACATGATGATCAAGTATTAGTTTGTGCCAGAATTTGAATGCAAATTTCTATTAGATTACTACTTCAAAATCTACACATAGCCTAGCTTTGAAAAGTATATTCCTTGAGTTTACCATCAAACCAAGAGCATTTCACATGTTAACCTAATCCAGTAATCAAAGCGTCGGTGTGAAATATCATACCTGACCCAATTTAATATAATTTTAGTATCATCGGAAGAAAGTCTAGATTTATACAGATGTATCAAATTTTAGTTACAATTCAAAGAAAAAAAATGTAAAACAAAACTAAGCATGCTGAGATGCGTAATTTGTGCGTGATACCTGTATGTTATTGTAAACCCTCGGTCAAGGTAGATTTCACTTTCTATTCAAAAATAAGATAATGAAAATGATTACTAACTGTACTTGTGAGACGAAATGAGATTATATTTCATAGAGAAAATAAAAATAAACACATAGACACTTTACTGCTTCTCCAGTTGACGTTTTCTTGGAATATACATGTATGAGTCCAATGACTGCAATTAAAACCACCTGCTTATGTAATCGAGGTTGTTGAATGGTCCTTGATTTGACTTTATATGCATGTAAACAAGTATCATCATGATTCTACACTCTAATAACAAGGTGATTATCAAATTGGTCAGTACAATCATCAAAGGTTAAAACTTACGTATATAAGTGTGTGTGTGTGTGTGTGTGTGTGTGTGTGTGTGTGTGTGAGTGTGCAGGAGGTACATTGTGGGTGTATGTTTAAGTATGAAGTTACATTGTGGGCGTATTTCGGCATTGTCGGGGTACCCCCAGAATGAAACATTTTAAAACGGTTTAAAACAACACAGTGGGCATGCTAACGTGAACCGTTTTTTTTTATTTTTTACTCCCATAATGATGTGGTATGTCTTTTGTGTGTTGTGTGTCTATTGTTTGTTGCGGGCGTGCAGGAGGTACATTGTGGGCGTATTTCGGCATTGTGGGGGTTAAAATCATACACTCACTATGTGTTTTTATACTTATTATGGAACACCCACACTGCACATACAGGAACACCCCACAATGTAGCTCTTGTTGGTATGTGTGTGTGTGTGTGTGTGTGTGTGTGTGTGTGTCAGTTTTAGAGTCAAAGTCAAACCATCATTCTGATCAATGCAGCAGTGCAATTTACACTTTCAGTTAAAGGTAAATAGCATGATTGGGGGGTAGTCCTCAACTTACGGTAAAACTATTCTACAATCAAGTAAACTATGAATTAAAGGATTCTACTGAGAAAATATTGTAGTCAAAAGTTGACTCATTTTAAAATAACTTCCAATTCAGTATGCCTTGTGACAGACAAACATGTTGTGTAGCTTTCTATGGGATTTATTTCTCTCGGGGCACAAGAGAAATTAAGTACTGGTATGTTCATACTTGATTCTCCCTAAGCAAACCAACTCAGGAGCAAGACAAATCCTTCCAGTCAGGAGATCCACTCCAGCTCGTGTACATTTGTCAATCAGTTTGGTTCTAACAGCATGTTTCTAAAATCTGAGTTTGATCGGTTATATCTCCCGTTTCGTAGTAATAATCAATGCAACCTTGGTATCATCAGAAAGATTATTTAATTTTCTTTAAAATTATACCCTACTTATTATGAATATGCCATCAGGGAAAGGGCAGTATCTTAAAATGTGGTGTAAAGTTTAAATTGAAAAGCTGCAAAATGACTAAAGTTCGGTAAGTGACACAATTTTTTGTTGTTGTTGATGAGTGAGTTTCCCAATGTCTCTTCGGTCGTTATGCATTCTAATATGAACATTGACATGAAACAAACACCTGCACAAGTAAGCAAACAACAACAACAACAACAAGTAAAAAAAAACAAAAAAAACATGTATGGGCATTTAAAAACTTAACATAAGGCATTTAATCTCACAGACCTTTCACCACATTAACACCACAAAGTGATAAAAAAAGTGGCATTAGCTTGATTTTCATGGATTTTCTCAGAGAGAGGGTATCACGAGAATGGACTGGCCTGCATGCAGCCCAGACCTCAACCTCATTGAACATTTGAAGGGATCGACTCGGCCGGGCTGTACGGAAGCATTGATTATTACTACAAAACGAGAGATACAACTGATCAAACTCAGATTTCTAAATTGTTTTTGAGGAGTTTATTTCTCCCAATCATGTCACTGCCCTTTCATGTCTGAATGTAGAACCAATTACAGTCTGTATCTATCACAATGGAATTAATATTTAATCAGGGAGGAGTACGTATTTTCCACCTCCCTGATTAAAGTGACAATTATTCTTCTAACAAACTCAAAAAGTATGTAAACAGTTCCAAAATAAACCATGCGCCCCCGTCACACCGCTACAATTGGTAACAAACCAACCATTTTTGGCCTTAAAGACACTATACAACACTGTGGAAGACCCATTTAAAAAATTGTCGAACTTTGCTATCTGACATATCTGACAGTGTTTGAATGGACAAATAAACACCCTAGAACACAACAGTTTGGACAGTTATGCTGTCACTAGTACAATATGTGCAGATACAAATTGGCACATTAATTTTATATCAGCCGATAGGTAATTCTGCAATACAGCAGTCTATGGAGAAAAGCTGGAATGATCTCTCAATGATTTTCACTTTTTTAAAGCACTTAATGATTGTTTTACACTGCAATTTTTTCAGGGCTTCATTTTTAGACCGTATCAAAGACACTAGTAGCATGGGGAATCATGTAGCTCGGATTTTTTAAACTGGAAACATTGTTATACAATGCCTTTAAAGTTACAGACAATGATTTGTTAGTCTGATGGTTTTTGGACTGGGGCCAATCAACCTTTTCAGTTGATGACCTTTAAATGGGCGTTCAACCTTAACCCCATGTTTAGAAAAAAAAAGAAAAGAAAAAAAACCCTCTCCACCTGCGATCAATTGTAACAACAAAGCAAACATTACTCATAGGCATACAATAACTGTTTTCTGAACAGTCTTCTTTTCTTTTTTCTTTCTGTCTCCTTTTTTTTCCTGTCCTTTTTTTGTTGAATACTGGTGATTCGTGGCTTTTTAGTCCCATATATGTTCACTGGGCCATACAACCACAATTCAAAATGTTTTCTATTGTGTTGTTTACAGCGGTGTATAGGGAGACAAAAATAGAACACGACCAACAACAAATAATTGTATGCTGCCCCCCTCCCCCCCCCCCTTTACAATTGGCATAAAGGTATGTTACCACATTTTTTGTATAAATCACCCGTCAGGTAAAATTCTGAACAATGTTCATTTGTGTCAGTACAATGATACATAACAAAAGAATACTTTTGAATTCAATTTACAAGTCCGTTAGTGAGGTTCATTTCAACAAAGGTACATACTTGATCCTAGAACTTTACATCGAAATCCGATTGGGGGTTCTTAAGTTATCGCGGTAATGAGAACCGGTGACGGACAGACGGACAACCCGAAAACATGATGCCTGCGGCAACTTCGTTGCGGAGGCAATTGCGGCACAAAAAGCAAATGAGCGGATATTTAATAAATATTCTCTCCAGATAATAAATGAAGTGATACAATATGACATATTCTCCTGTGAAAATTTTATAGTCAATCGTTGACTCATTTTAAAATAACTAATGTCAATATCTCTCGTGTGAAGCAAACCTGCTGTGTGGCTCTCTATGGGTCTTATTTTCATCGTGCCCCAATAAAATTAATGTTCATACTTGATTCTCCTTAAGTAAACAAATTAGAGACAAATCCTTCCAGCTGAAAGATCCACTTCAGCTGGTGAATAGTTGGCATATATCTCAACTCATTTGGTTCTTGAGGCATTTTCAAGCGTTCCCAATCATGCCACTGACCTTTAAAGGCAGGGGATCTCTTTTGCATGCCTAAAAATTAACATTGAGTAAATACAATGGCATTTAGAGGAAAATGCCATCTGGGAACCTTAAGCAAAATATAGGGGCTAAAAACTCAGTTTTAGTGGAATTATAGTGACCGTTAGACTCAGATTTGAATTTTTTTCTGGCGAGAAAAAAATTCCTACCATAGAACGTACACTAAACAGCTATTGTTTTTCTTTTGCATTATTTCAAATCTCTTACGGGCATCACCTTACCCCCAGATTTCACAGACATGCCCTTCATCAATAGCCTAAGGGCAGGGGTTATCTTTTCCTGGTCTGTGGGGATGTTTGCAAATGAGATCCACTGCCTTTAATACCCCTGCCCCATCATGTACATCCCTGACTTTTTGCCATGATATGCCTTTACCATGGCAACAAAGTTTACGATACATTCCAAAAATGTGTCGTGCACACCTTCACCACAGACTAATGTGTCTGCGAAATCTCATGAGAATTGGTGAATAACCGAGGAAGTAGTTAGATTTGCAAGATTTTTACTGGATTTATTGTTATAATATACTGTTACCATGGCAACACAGTTTCAAACACATTCCAAAACATGTGTCTTGCACATCTTAACCCCAAGACCACTGTGTGTCCCAAATTTTATAAGCATTTTATAAACCTGACCACCCAACTGTATGCTGATTCCTAGATATCCCCTTCAAACTTTGTTTGGCGGGGTAAATTAAATCAATTGCTGAGTAGTGAGAAGGCTAATTCAAACACATTATGAAATAAATTAACAAATGTACAAAAAAACCATCCCATTAAGTTTACACATTAACATTTCCGTTACATTGTCACATTAGCGTTTTTATGTGCATAACCTCCTCTACAAGTACCATTGTACGTCAATTCTCGCCTTGATCCACATATACTGTGTTAAGTATACATAATGCATTCCCATATGATCTTCCTCTATCAATCAAGCAAAGCTGTTTTTTTTCCTCTGTCTATATAGGCATATCCAGGATTTTTCTAGTAGGGGGGGTGTTCAGGGTGGTGTTCAAATTTTTTTTTTTGGTGGGCAATAAAAATTTCTCCCTGCCAAATAGCAAGCAAACAAAGGGAAAGGGGGGGGGGGTTTGGCTGACGAAAAAGAAAATTTTCCCTGCCAAACACATTTTCCCTTCCAAATACCAAGCGGAACAAAGTCAAATATTTTCAAAATCGTGCCGTTTCTAACTTCTTACTACCCTTAACCATTACTTCCATCTATAATGGGGTTTAAAACACCACCCTTTTGACAAAAAGAGGGGTGTTTTACAGAAAATGGGAGGAGGGGGTTGAACACCCCAAAACACCCTCCTAGCATGGGTGCAATCCATTTTGAAATGGAGGGGGGGGGGGAGACACCCACTGGGGATAATACACTCTTGTAATACTGGGCTATGTTGGTTCTCTCCCAAATTTCAAAATTGTGGGGGGGGGGGGGAGGGGGCATGTTCCCCATATTTCCCCCCCCCCCTAGATTTGCACTCATGCCTCCTGGATACCTGTATGCCTCTTTCTTACTCAGGCATGATTGAAAAAAGGCCCCATCAGGTCAGAGTCTATTCAAATGCCTACTTGAATACAATTTACTGTATGTAGGTTTTGTTGACTTTTTACAGGCGCTGTGTCAATGAAGTCAATGTGAAAAGCATGAATGTGCTTCGAAACAGAAAGGTAAATAAGAGATACTCCATTTAATTTCCACGTCAGCGGGTGTATAAGCGGACAAACCTCCACAGGTGTATTATATTAATTTGCGCTATCGGTATGTGGGTGTGTGGGTATTGTGACATCGTTATGACATCGTTCGTCGTTGCGTCAGGTTTGGGGAGGAGGAGGGGTGGGCCGCATCAAAGAGGAAACTGGGGGAGGTGTCCACAAAAGCGAGACAGAATTTTAAGTGCGAAATGACGACGACGACGAATGAATGGCATTTCCTGACTTTTCAATTTGTACTCGGAAATGCAACAAGTTGGTGGAAAGTGAACAATTAAAGAACTGATTTTTTTTCTGACGCACGCACGGAGGAGAAAGATGAAATATGATAACACGGTTCAACAATACTAATGGATATTGAACTCATGTTTCAGGAAGACATTTCTCTATTTGGGGGGGGGGCCTACAAGAGGAGAAGCAAAATGAGATAGAAAGAAAAAAGATTTGTCACACATTTCCAATGCATCCCCTTCATGATGCTTGATACAAACATTGATTGAAACTTCTTTCCTTTAGGAAATACATGTATAAGTGTTGTTTTGAAGAAAGTTAACTTTCGTTGGTTGGAACTAAATAACTTGGTAGAGGTAGTGGTGTTGTACGCACCAGTACATTTTGATAACTATCACTTTCCACACTAATCCAACTTATCCAAGTCAAGAGTACTGTCTTCAATAAACCAGTCCATGGTAAGTAGATGGAACGATTGACCCCATAATAATTAATAACATATATATTTTTGTAGAGCGAATAGCTTTCCTATACCCCTTTCATACTGACAGCCGAAGTGGAGTTACTCCGGAGTCCAGGTGGAGTTACTCCACTTTGGAGGGCAGTATGAAAATTCTGAGATTTTTTCGATCCTGATTCAAAGCGGAGTAATCAACCCACTTCGAGAAGAGGGTTACAGGCGGAGTAACTCCGCACCGGAAGTGCAGTTCGGCTTTACTCAGTAATCTCGCGCGTGTTTACATTTCCTGTCCCAACGTCACAAGCGAGTTTAGTCGTTGGGAGTTTGATTCCGGGGTTTGATTTTGTTTTGTAGCGTGTTCGAATCGTGTGGTGCTAGCTTTTTTGACGTAGTTGTTCTGATTTTCAACGAAAGTATCCAAAATCATTACCCTAACCTGCTAACCATAGAACTTATCTATTACTCCAACATCAAGTTTGGAACTGATGATATTTGAGTCAATCCCAGCCCGTATTTTCAATCGTGTTTTTGCACTCAGATCACACTATCGTCTGGCAAGAGAATATCATTGTGAGATATCAACAATTAAGCAGTCAAGTACATAGGCCTGCAGACCAATTAATAAGCGATTGATTGGGAAATTTGCACGAACCGCTTGTTGAGGATATTCGGCCACACATAATGGCGCGAACTTCCATGTAAACCATGGAAACGACTGCAGATACACCGCTGCAGTACTCTCAAGTATGAAAGGTATCATAATTTCGGTCCGCAGTATAAGCATATTAACTCACTCCAGAGTTACTCCGGAGTAACTCCACTTCGCCTTCAGTATGAAAGGGGTATCAGTGTAGTCTAAATCATAGACTGCTCTTGAATTTACCCTTATCCCAAGTGAACTACATGTAGTTTATTGGTTGATTTTGTTTGCATGACTGCACATCCACTGGCTGATTAACTTTGCAAAGCTACACAAACACGCACAAGTCAGCGTTTTAGAACATGATTTTCTAGGTATACGGATAGATGACATTAGGTGTAGCAAAATGTTCCCCCTTGTTAGCATTTAATTTTACCTAAAGATCTAAATGAAAATATCTATATTTATAAACTACATTCTATGATACATGTCTGTATAAAACACAAAAGGAGAGAAATATCATTTTTCACCACATGCCCATATTAAACAACTGAAGATTTTCCCTCCCCCCCCCCAAAAAAAATACACAAGCGATTCAAGATACAAGGTCATGTAGGCCTATACTGAGTATAATATCAATACTGTATATCCAGACACATATATATACATTATGTGTTAATGCATACAGTTATGAGAAAACTACACAAAGATTTACAAACTGGATAGCCTTGTCCTAGAATTCTTAAGTACCATGAACATGGACCAGCAAACACCAATAGATAGAAACATACATGCAGCTAGAAACTTTCAATTATTTTGAAGAACTACATTAGCGGGATATTTGGCTGAATTCCAAATGTTTTCCCCAGGTCTTAATTACTTGTCTTATGGATTTGCGTTGTCACACATACTGGTCAAGTTGTCAGATCAATTTGAAATAAACGAGGAAGCATGACAACAATGTTAAGGTGAAAGTATAATTACCGTTGCCCATCGGTAAGTCCATCATCATATCCCCCTTGGTGACAAAG
>JZLH01S0171163.1:13747-26587 GCA_001188425.1 Eucidaris tribuloides | reverse complement strand
TGTTTATTTGTCCATATGAACACTACTATGTAGTTAAGTCAAAATCGTAAGTTGATCGGATTCACCTGCCCATTTTCTCCCATAGACTTACTGTGTGTACACCTAGGCTGTTTAAACTCGCCCCGGGTTTTAATTGTTTATTCATGCATAACTTGCCATTGGC
Organism: Eucidaris tribuloides; assembly: GCA_001188425.1. Lineage (NCBI taxonomy): Eukaryota > Metazoa > Echinodermata > Echinoidea > Cidaroida > Cidaridae > Eucidaris > Eucidaris tribuloides. The sequence goes on along the minus strand of JZLH01S0171163.1, from coordinate 26,424 downwards.
CGTGTAACTTTCCAAACTTTTTTTATTCTAGGGTGTTTATTTGTCCATATGAACACTACTATGTAGTTGAGATATCAAAATTGTCCTGCAATCATTGACCCAAATTTGCAAAAAGTTTAATAATTATTTTGTCAATGTTCTCTGTAGGAGCAATGTCTTAGCCTAGCCATGCATGGCACATCATTGGAAAGAGAGACAGTTGCTCTTTAAAGGCAAGGTTCACCCTGACATCATGTTGGTTTTAATGAAAGCAGAACAATGAGAGAAACATATTAATGAAAGTTTGGCGAAAATCCACCAAAGAATAACAGAGTTATGAAGTTTCAAAGTTTTAAATTTGTGACGTCACATGCGAGCAGCTCCCCATTATGTCACATAATATAAATTCCATAATTTCAATTTTTAATAGTTCATGATAATTGAATGCGGTTTTTTCATAGTTGCATGTATGAAATAATGTTTCTGATAATATTTTGAATGCACAGGTAAAATCATTTTCAAATTTCTGAGAAAACGGCACTTTTATGGAATTTATATCATATGACATATGGGGAGCTGCTCGCATGTGACGTCACAAATTTAACACTTTGAAACTTCATAACTCCGTTATTCCTTGGTGGATTTTCGCCAAACTTTCATTAATATGTTTCTCTCATTGTTCTGCTTTTATTAAAACCAACTTAATGTCAGGGTGAACCTTGCCTTTAAGGATATCATACTTAAACATCACTGTAGTTAAGTAGTTGGGAATATTATCCATGTAAACATAATTTACCGTTTAATACACACAGTCAGGGTTCCCAGCATTTCAAGAAACAAAATTCCCCGATTTTTCACTGAATTTTCCCTGATGAAGCCTCAAAATGCTATAATTATTTCTACTCATTTCCAGTTTCACATGTTTCTTATGTTGTTGCAGTGAACTATTTGCAGTATAAAACAGTGCTGTAATGTAAAACTAAATCAAAATTCCCTGATTTGATGCATTTTTATCAAATTCCCTGACTTTTCCCTCACTGGAAAAAAGTAAAATAATTGTCCCTGATTTCCCTGATGGACTGGGAACACTGACAGTAGGCCTATAGTGCAAATGAAATAAAAACACGAAACCCAAATTCAAATCACATATTCCTCAAATCGAAAAAAAAGGTTATTTAATAATTAACCAATACCAGATCCTCAATTTATCATTTTACTTTTATGTGGTATACTGGTCATTTATATTTCCTTACGGGCGAATGCCCAACAACCAATATCGTAAATATATGTCAAAATTTGGTTTGTGAAACTTTTAAGTTTGTAGTGTGCATGCATCATTGGTTTGCTTTGTTACGGACATTTCAACAATGTCACCATGCAACACAAATTACTCTCATTTGATTGTATTCACTGAATAAAGATGTTGGTTAATATTGTCGTTTTCAGATTGGAAAATCATCAAAATCGAAGGAACAATGTGAGTACTAACCTCGTTAAGCCTTTGGTGGAGTACACGGTGTGGTAATACGCACTGGTTTCCTTAATTCCAATCCCGTAATAATGATATCTGAATGACAAAAATAATTAAAAAGAAAACATTACTCACACTAGTTAACATTGTGGTCACAATGTGGTCACAGTGTGACAGAGTGACATTCACACAGTGATCACAGTGTCACACTGTGACAATGATAAAAATCCACACATTGGTCATCATCTGCAAGAAAGAGTACAGGGCCGTTACCCTGTGACCTACTTGGAAATTTAAAGGCATCGTATAACAATATTTCCATTAAAAAAATGTGAGCTCTATATGTTACTAGTGTCTTTGATAATGTCTAAAAATGACGCCCTGACAAAATTAGAGGTCAAAATGTTCATTAAGTGCTTTAAAAAAGCAAAAATCATTTACAGACCGTTATAGTTTTCCTCCAACCCCCCCATCCCCCCCCCCCCCGCCATAGATCACTGTGTCGCAGAATATTCATCCGCCGAGAATAATTCATGTGCCAAATTGTATCTGTATACATAATTAACAAGTTACAGCATAACTGTCTGCGCATTTATGTTCTAGGGTGTTTATTTGTCCATCCATACACTGTCAGATAATGTCAGATAGCAAAGTTTGACATTTTTGTTTGAAGGGGTCTTCCACAATGTTATGTATCTCTAGCTTGGTGTTGTATATACAGTGTGTCCCAGAAAAAAAGGAAACCGGATTTCATGGCAAAAGTATTCATAATAATTCATAATAAATAATTTCTTTAATGAATTAGTATGATTGTAAAGCTCTGTTCATCTTCTTTCATTTGATATGTAACTTATTATTAATCGTTCACGCATTATTGAACAAGTAAAATTAAAACGTGCCTGTTTTAGCATGATTTTTTTTTAAATGAACGCATTTTGAGCAATTGGAAGCGAGCTGAACTTGAAAATGTTCACTCACGGCTGACTTTACACAATACTTGGTATCTTGCTCGTCGCACAGCAATAGGCTCCGAATCATGTTCGCAAGGTAATTTCTTCGTTGCTGGCTGCCAAAACCAGAAAACATGGTTATTGAATGCATTTTGGAACATTTCTGAAAACAATACATCATTTCAAATTGTCTTTTCTCACTGATGCGACGCTTACTTTTCACAAATGTGGTATCATATGAAAAATAAAATCGGCTTTTTAATGATGTCCTTCAATGTCGAAGATATTCTGAAAACATCTAAGCATGACAGTTTGAATTTCAAATCTGCTCGTGCAAATGATTTTATGACTGTGTCCCTTCTTATTGTCTTCGCTCAGCCACGCGTGAATGGGCATCTCTGTTATTGGTATCACATTAAAGAAGTGAAAATATGCTTTCCAACCATGTACGATTTTCTTTTCATATTTGTTATTAAGATAAAAAAATGTCTTCATCAATGTCGGTTTCCTTTTTTCTGGGACGCACTGTGTAACACCCGTTTTTCTGCAGTGTGCTATCACCTGACAGTATTGCATGTATGATTGGTTTAATGTGGTAGATTTACCGCCGCTGGAGGTGTATAAATCATGTAAACTAATTTACCAACATGTACCGCAGATAGCTCGTTATTCTTTCCCTTCATCCGTGCTTGTACAGAACCACGCTTGGCGGCGTCTTTCAAAGCCTCCAAGGCCCACCGTCATTTGTATTTATCGGACTCTTATCTATCGTTTTGCGTAGATTTGAACGCCAATTCCAAACTGTTGTCTGTCTTTACAGCCCCGTGTTATCTTAACGGTGGGCTTGGAACGTGAAGGTTTCTCGCATGTTGGGAAGGTGTGGGTTATATGTCCGTGTGACAGGTTTTGATCATGCGTCATCACTACGTCATATAATTTACTGAAATACGTCACCATTTTATAGTTTTAATGATTGCCCTCTTTTCTGGAGAAAATGTATGGTAGGCCTATGCTAAATGGTAAAAGGCTCTCCAATGAAAAGATCTATATTTTACATGTAAAGTATCTGTCTATCTACCTACCTATCTACCTACCTATCTATCTACCTATCTATCTATCTATCTATCTATCCATCCATCTATCTATTTATCTATCTATCTATTAATCTATCTATCTATCTATCTATCTATCTATCTATCTATCTATCTATCTATCTATCTATCTATCTATCTAATGTTGATGCGAACAAAGTAGGGCCTATAATATGGTTCGGACTAACTTCAAAAGGGACTATTACAAAGAAGAAACAACATGAAATGACAATAACTATATGTTTAGATTTCAACAATAAATATTTTGATCTTACAAGTTGTAATGACAAATGGATTTATACAGCTCTGGCATTAAAGTTGTCCTTTTCTTCTTTGATGGAGTACCCACGATGAAGCAGGCTCTTGGCTGTCTAACGCCTTTCCTTTTTTTTTTCTTTTTTTTCGTTTTTTTTTTGGGGGGGGGGGTTGTCACAACTATACAGGGTGGCCCAGAAAGAATGCTACGAGTATTATCGCTAATTTCTTCATCATTATTGGCAAATTGTCATTAATTTTTATTTCGTTGGTTAGAACATTCCTTTTCCAATAAAATGATACCAAGATCATTGATTTTTGAGTAAGGCGTTTTGATTGTAGGGCCATTTTTCGGAGGCAATGCAATTTCCCAAATTTGCCAATTTTTCAACAGCGGCGGTCATCGGAACGCCGAGATATTCTGGCATCTCAGCTTGCCATACCGGACAAACCGCGATGACAATGGAGACATAGCTCGCATCGTCTTCCTTATGAAAGCAAGGGCATTCCGGCCCTTTGTCATCGCGGTTTGTCCGGTATGGCAAGTGAAACGCCATAATATCTCGGCGTTCCGATGACCGCCGCTGTTGAAAAATTGGCAAATTTGGGAAATTGCATTGCCTCCGAAAAATAGCCCTAGAATCAAAATGCCTTACTCAAAATCAATAATCTTGGTATCATTTCATTGGAAAAAGAATGTTCTTACCAACAAGGTAAAAATTAATGACATTTTGCCGATAATGGTGAAGAAATGAGCGATCATACTCGTAGCATTCTTTCTGAGCCACCCTGTATAATGGCAAGTTTGTTATCGAAATCAGTAAGTAGGGATATGCAATGGGTTGGAAATTTTGCGAGTTTGGGGAGTTTGCATTGTTATCATATTAAATGAAAAATCATTTTGTTTTTGGAAAATTTCATCAGTACTCTGTATGACAAGGTTCAAAATCTGACCACCATTTGACTGACAAAAGTGTGAAAAAAATATTTAAGGGGGAAACTTACCTGTCAAAAAATGAATTTAGGTCCTTTCTAGGGTAAAAGTAAATGCATTTTCAGTTTTTTAAACTTAGAACATTTTATCCTTCATACTTTTTGAGGAAAACTCAGATTTATGGCAATTTTTTGGCCAAACAAGGCCATTTTGGGGTGACAAAATTTTTCTCCAGCAATTTTGAAATATTATGGTTGTAGTATCCACAAAATGGATTAAACTTACTTTTTTGTTTATTTTCATTAGTTCGTAGCATATTTTTTGCAGTGAGACTGTATTTGCTGTAATTTACTACATACTTTACACGTGGCAACCCAAAGAAATTACCCTTTGCCGTGACAAATAATACCCCAAAACCCCCCCCCCTTTCCAGATGTGCCCAAAAAAGCCCCTTTTCAGAGTGACACATCTTTTGAACCACTATAACATCTGATACGAAGGGGCTAGAAGACTGAATTTCCCCTCGTTTTGTGCAGAATTTCATTAGCTACGAGCTTATTAGGATTTGATTTTACTAAAACAAAGTGTGAACAAAATCAGGGCATTTGTTTAAAAAATATTTTAGGAAAACCAATCACGCCACAGGCCTGAAATTTAATCAATTATGCTCAATATACTTCCCCATAAGTGATTAAATTCCTATCACAGTAGCCCTCATACTTTTTTTGAAAATAACTTTTTAACAATTTAAATTTACTGATTTTGGACTCAAATATCAAAAACACACCCTGTAAATCTACTATTTTCATAATGATTTGAAATTTATGGATATTTTTCTCTTCTAAAACTACCCACCTGTTCTTATGAATACATTTTCAATGCCAAAAACGCAATATGCCTAAATTACTTGTTGCTATGTCTGGCAAGCCTCCAGAGTCCAGTAAGCTATCAAGTTGTGAAGAGCAACCCTTGTCAGACAGAATGGTATGCATAAAATTTGCATTTACTATAAAACTGGTCTCAAGGCAACATGTGCCCTAGTCTGGCTTCCAGACATTTACATGTACATTAACCCGTCCATATATTGATGAGGAAATTACTCTCTTCGGTCAACTGGTTTGAATAATACAAGAGTTTTGATTTAAGGCAAATTAAGTATGTCCGGAGGTAAAACTGTCAGAGAATGAGTGTACTATGGAGGTCAAAAAGTTGCATGGTCTAGAACGGAGACTACATATGCCCAGTAGCTTCACTGCAACACACCCAAACAAAAAAATTATGACATATTTAAAAAACGAAAGCATATTTTGCATTTCTGACTTCAGAAATAAATTCAGCACAAAAATTCAGTCTAGAAAACATATCTTTCATTATGAAAACATAAATTTCATATTTTTGATATTTGGCAGTCAAATGGTGGTAGAATCTTGAACCTTGTCGTATGTAGTACTTCTTCCACAATAAAATAACGTTTACCTCCTTTTTGACTTGCATATGCCTTTGATTGGATTTTGTACACCAGTATTTCACACAATAATAATTGAGGGGGTCGGCGGAATATAGTGCTAACCCACAAAAGTGTCATTTTGAGATAATCGATTTTTAAAGTTTGAAAAAAAAATACATAAATCACGGTCTTTGGTCAGGTGTCTTGAAATTTAGTCAAATGAAAGAGTAAACACTAAACATTAAAAATGACCCTCTGTGAATCATTTATGTCATTTCTGACATAAAATCAGTTAGCAGTGGCTTAGCACTATATTTCTCCTGAAATTAATACATGCAAAATCCTATAGGAAATTTTGTCATTCATCAAATTTCAGTTTTATTCAAACAATTGCTACTTTATCGAATGAGGTGGATTTTTGGGACGCTTCTAAAAATAAATTTCCAGAAAACAACAAACAATATATTTTTATTTTACTTTGAAGCATTAAAATAGTGCTAACCCACAGATAAAAAGGTGAAAATTGCTTTAAAGTGATAGGCTAACATTGTGGAGCTTCAATTTAAAAAACTGTCAAATTTTGATATCTGAACTACATGGTGTTCATATGGACAAATAAACACCCTAGAATAAAAAAAAAAAGTTTGGAAAGTTACACTGCTAATGGCAAGTTATGCATGAATAAACAATTAAAACTCGGTGCGAGTTTAAATAGCGTAGGTGTACACACAGTAAATCTATGGGAGAAAATGGGCAGGTGAATCCGATCAACTTACGATTTTCACTTTTTTTAAAGCACTAAATAATCATTTTGAAATACAATTTTTTCAGGGCGTCATTTTTAGACCTTATCAAAGACAATGGTAGCATGGGGAATCATGTAGCTCAGATTTTTTAACTGTGGTAATGTTAGCCAATACCTTTAAAATTTGCAATAAGCAGACTTATTATACATTACGACAGAAGTAATTTTTTACAAATTTGATAAATCTGCTTGTTTTACCAGCTACCTGTATTTCATACCGAAATTGTAGAAATTGCCAAAAAACTTGTCGCTCTGAAATTTAGGATGAATATAGTGCTAACCCACAAGGCACAAACATATTGAAAACATCTTGACAATCGTGGCTTAGCACTATTTTGCTGCCGAAAACTTTATACTTTTTTTCGGGGAAAAAAGACGTCAATCTTTATTTACCATATTATTGGTCGAATTCAAATATTACATTTTTCCACAAGGTAGAGTGGTAGATAAAGATCATGAAAACGCGTGTCACTCAATTTTCACAAAAGTGAGGGTTAGCACTATTTCAATCGATCCTTCAAATCTTAGGCACGCAAATGAGGTTATCTGCTTTTATACAAGTATGTTATGTTTCAATGAAGTATTTAATGTTCTTGTTTGGAAGACATTTTTGATTTGTAAATTGTTCCTTCTATATTGCGATGTTAATTGGATAAACAGAGAATAAAAACTAAAACTGAAAACCATGAAAGAGTCATTTCTTTACACAATCCAGATACTTCAGCTTTAAAGAGTGTAGCACGCGCCCTTCTACGCCATTGTCTATGGAAAGCCAATATATGCAAAATTCCTATACAGTATTGACCTTAGAGTAAGTTAATGATTGCTCTTAAACAGGTCTATAACGTATATCCAACATTGACGCGCGTATTGCCAAATTTAGCGAGGTACCTAAAAATCAATATTAAACGTAATCCACAACCTGACTCACTGTTTTTATCAATGTAATGACCTCCAAATTCCTCTGTTTATTTGTTAGTGGTTTTTAGTAGACGGTTACAGAGATCTACGTAAAGAGAAAAACCCCAAGACGCCATAATTTTATCCGGTCCACTTTGATGTTGCCGCCAAACTAGATCAGATGCAACTGTTGTACTTTATATAGCAAGGCATTAGACGGACACCGCTGCTATCGCTATTTGATAATAGTTGTTCTATCAATTACAAATGAAATTATTTATTTATTTGCAAATATAATGACATTCAATTTTGTCATAAATATTACCAAAAGATTGTTTTCATGTTTGATCTCGTACGATCATACGCATATCGAAGAGATTGTTTTGGGGTCATTAACACCCCTCCCTCTTTCAAGAGTAGGGTACTTTATACCCCCCTTAATGATGGGAATGTCATTCATGGGTTATATGACGCGATTTTGGAATTTTGTCGGTCCATTTTTTTTTTACCTTTCTCCAACAGTCTGGTAACAAATTAAACATGACTGATAAAGTATTATCATAGTTAACGAATAATTATATAAATCAAGACAACCGGATTTACGTTTGTATTTTGACGAGAACGTTTCGCGTCCTGTCCGGGACGGTTCATCTGCTCCTTTCTGAAGTGGTGGCGGGAAATTAACGTCGTTGTGACTCTGCGTTCTCGTCAAAATACAAACGTAAGTCCAGTTGCCTTGATTTATATACTTATTGTTGTTATCATTAACAAACAAACACAACCGCCGCCGACCCCCTCAATATTAATTGTGTTAAAAAACTGGTGTAAGCATAAATTCCAATCAAAGCAAAGGCAAGTCAAAATGGAGGAAACGATTACTTTACTGTGGAAGACGTAACTACATACGACAAGTTTCAAGAATCACCAACATTTGGACTGCCAAATAGTCAAAATATAAACTTCATGTTTCATAATGAAAGATATGTTTTTCTAGACGAATTTGTTCTGAATTCATTTTTGAGTCATGAAAAAAAATTCAAAAATATGCTTTCGTTTTTTAAATATTCATAATTTTTTGTTTGGGTTGTTGCATATGTGAAGCTATGGGCATAATCTCGTTCTAATGAAACATGAACTTTTTGAACCTCCCATAGTACACTCCATTCCTGACTGTTTTACCCCGTCCGGACAGTACTTAATTTGCCTCAAAATCAAAACTCTGTTATTCAAACCAATTGACGGCGAAGAGAGTAACTTCCTTCATCATATATGGAACGGTTAAATGTACCTGTTGCTGGAAGGCCAGACCCACGGGCACGTTGCCTTCTCGCGCGAAGCTTTATAAGTAATCCGCACAATTTCTACGCATCACTACCTCTCACTGCTCGCACAAACGGCTGCCTCTTCCTAGCAAACTTCAACTAGCTTGTCTCCGCGAGCACACTTGCAGACATAGCACAACTAATGTACTCATACGCTTTTTGTCATTGAGAACAATGTATCACACATCAAACAACGTGGGTATTTAGAAGAAAAATTACCACTCACAATTTCAAATCCATTATGAACATAGTAGCATTTACAGGGTGTTTTTGATATCGAGTCCAAAAATCAGAAATTTAAAATTGTTTAAAAGATTATTTTCAAAAAAGTATAGGGCTACTGTGAAGATTTAATCACTCCGGCGTAGCTCTCTATATGGGCGAAGTATTTGAAAGCATAATGAAAATCAGATGTGGCGTGATTGGTTTCCGTAAAATATTTTTTTGAACAATCCCTGATTTGTTCACATTTGTTTAGTAAAATCAAATCCTAAAACTCGTAGCTATAAATCTGCAAAACGAGGGGCATTATCTTCTAGCCCCTTCGTACATCAGATGGTTATAGTGGTTCAGAAATTGTCACTCGAAAGGGCTTTTTGGGCCATCTGAAGGGGGGGTTGGGGTATTATTTGTCACGGCAAGGGTAATTCTTGGGTTGCCACGTGACAGTACTAGTAATTACAGCAAATACAGTCTACTGGAAAAAATATGCTACGAACTAATAAAAAAACAAAAAAGTAAAATTAATCCTATTTTGTGGATACCTACACCATTTCAAAATTGCTGGAGAAAATGGCCTTGTTGGCCAAAAATGGCCATAAACTGATTTTTGCTCCTCACAAATATGAAGATAAAGGTTCTACGATTAAAAACTCGAAAATGCCATTTATTTTTACCCTATGAAAAGCCTAATATTTTTTGACAGGTAATTTCCCCTTAATATTTTTTTCAAACCACCTTTTGTCAGTCAAATGTGGTCAGATTTGAACCTGTAAGAGACAGAAGTACAACACTTCCAAAACAAAAATTTATTTAATAATGATAACAATGGCAAACTCCCCAAACTTGAAGTTTCCAGTCCATTGATATCCCTACTACTTACTGATTTCGATAACAACTTGCATTTTATATAGTTGTGACAACCCCCCCTCCCCCCCCGAAAAAAGAAGAAAACGAAAAAAGGAAAAGGCGTTAGACAGCCAAGAGGCTGGCTTCATCGTGGTATCCATCAAAGAAGAAAGAAATTTATGCCAGGGCTGATAAATCCATTGTCATTACACTTGTAAGATCAAATATTTATTGTGAAATCTCAAAAATATAGTTTTGTCAATTTCACATGTTGTTCTTCTTAGTGATAGCCCTTTTGAAGTAGAACACCCATATTATACCCTACTTTGTCGCCATCAACATATAGATAAATAGATAATAAATAATAGATAGATAAGATAAAGATCTCTAGATAGATAGAAAGATAGATAAGAATAGATAGATAGATAGATAGATAGATAGCAAGTATTTATCTATGTAAAATATAGACTTTCATTGGAGAGAGCTTTTAGCAGTTAGCATCCGATACATTTTCTCCAAAAAAGGCCATCATTAACTATAAAATGTGACGTATTTCAGTGAATTATATACGTAGTGATCGACGCATATAACAACATTGTCACATCGGACATATAGCCCCCACCCCTCCCCAATGCGAGAAACCTTCACGTTCCAAGCCACCGTTTAGATAACACGGGCTTAAAGACAGAACAACAGTTTGGAATTGGGTTAAATCTATAGCAAAACGATAGATAACAGTCCATAAATACAAATAACGGTGGACCTTTGGACGGCTTTGAAAGACGCCGCCAAGCGGGTTCTGTACAAGCACGATGAAGGGAAAGAATAACGAGCTATCCTGCGGTACTGTCGTAAATCAGTTAACATGATTATAACACCTCCCAGCGGCGGTAATCTACCCATTAACCAATCATACATGCAAACTGTCCAGGTGATAGCACACGTGCAGAAGCAAGGGGTGTTACAACAGTCTCTCAGAAAAAAGGAAACGCGACATGATGAAGACATTTTTTATCTTAATAACTAAATATGAAAGAAAATCGTAACATGGTTTGGACAAGCATGAAAATTCCATTCTTTAATTTGATCAGTAACAGAGATGCCATATCAACTCCGCGTGCTGTAGCGAAGCACAATAAGAAGGGACAGAGTCATGAACAATCATGTTGCAAGAGCAGGATTTGAAATTCAAAACCTGTCATGCTTAAATGTTTTCAAGAATATCTTCGACATTGAAGGACATCCCTTAAAAGCGATTTTTATTTTTTCAATATGATACACATTTGTTGAAAAGTAAGCGTTGCCATCAGTGAAGAAAGACACTTTGAAATGATGTATTGTTTTCAGAAGATGTTGCCAGAAATGCATCAATAACCATGTTTTCTGGTTTGCAGCCAGCAACCGAAAGAAATTACCTTCGCAAGATGACTCGGAGGCCTATTGTTGTGGCGACGAGCAAGATACAAGTATTAAAGTCAGCCGTCGAGTGATATTTTCTAGTCAGCTCGCTTGCCAATGCTCAAAATCGTTCATTTAAAAAAAATCATGCTAAACAGGCACGTGTTTAATTTTACTTGTTCAAGTAAATCGTGAACGATAATAATAAGTTACATATCAATGAAAGAAGATGAACAGAGCTTTACAATCATACTGAATCCTTAAGAAATTATTATTATGATATATATGAATACTTTTGCCATTGAAATCGGGTCCTTTTTCTGGGACACACTGTATTACAAACCAAGCTTAAGAGATACATACATTGTGGAGACCCCTTCAAACAACAAATGGTCAAACTTTGCCTATCTGACATATCTGAAGGGTATGGATGGACAAATAGAACACCTACGAACATAATGCGCGACAGTTATGCTGTAACTTTTAATTAATGTTATACAGATACGAATTTGGACACTGAATATTCTCAGGGCGGATGAATATTGTCTGCGACACGAGTGAATAAACTATGGCGGGGGGGGATGGGGGTTGAGGAAACTATAACGGTCTGTAAATGATTTTTGGCTTTTTAAAAGGGCACTTAATGAACATTTTGACCTTCTAATTTTGTCAGGGCGTCATTTTTAGACATTATCAAAACAACTAGTAACATATAGAGCTCACATTTTTTAATGAATATGTTATACCCGACTGCTTTAAATTTCCAAGTAGGTTCAGCAGGTAACGGCCCTGTACTCTTCTGCAGATGAGACAATCGGTGGATTTTATCATTGTCAACAGTGTACATCTCCGCGTGAATCACTGTGGAGATGTCACTGCTGTACACGTGACCACATTGTGACCCCCAATGTTAACTAGTGTGAGTAATGTTTTCTTTTTACTATTTTTGTCATTCAGATATCGATTTATACGGGACTTGGAATTAGGAACCAGCATAGCGTTTTACCTACACCGCTGCCTCCACAAAGGCTTAACGGGTTAGTACTCACATTGTTCC
>JZLH01S0171163.1:2063-13722 GCA_001188425.1 Eucidaris tribuloides | reverse complement strand
CGGAATACAGTGCTAACCCACAAAAGTGTCATTTTGAGATAATCGATTTTTAAGTTTGAAAAAAATCCATAAATCACGGTCTTTGGTCAGGTGTCTTGAAATTTAGTCAAATGAAAGAGTAAACACTAAACATTAAAAATGACCCTCTGTGAATCATTTATGTCATTTCTGACATAAAATCAGTTAGCAGTGGCTTAGCACTATATTCTCCTGAAATTAATACATGCAAAATCCTATAGGAAATTTTGTCATTCATCAAATTTCAGTTTTATTCACACAATTGCTACTTTATCAAATGAGGTGGATTTTTGGGATGCTTCTAAAAATAAATTTCCAGAAAACAACAAACAATATGTTTTTATTTTACTTTGAAGCATTAAAATAGTGCTAACCCACAGATAAAAAGGTGAAAATTGCTTTAAAGTGATAGGCTAACATTGTGGAGCTTCAATTTAAAAAAATGTCAAATGTTGATATCTGAACTACATAGTAGTGTTATATGGACAAATAAACACCCTAGAATAAAAAAGGTTTGGAAAGTTACACTGCCAATGGCAAGTTATGCATGAATAAACAATTAAAACTCGGGGCGAGTTTTATTAACCTAGGTGTACACACAGTAAGTCTATGGGAGAAAATGAGCAGGTGATCAACTTACGATTTTCACTTTTTTAAAGCACTAAATAATCATTTTGAAATACAATTTTTTTCAGGGCGTCATTTTTAGACCTTATCAAAGACAATGGTAGCATGGGGAATCATGTAGCTCAGATTTTTTAGCTGTGGTAAATGTTAGCCAATACCTTTAAAATTTGCAATAAGCAGACTTATTATACATTATGACAGAAGTAAATTTTTACAAATCTGATAAATCTGTTTGTTTTACCAGCTACCTGTATTTTATACCGAAATTGTAGAAATTGCCAAAAAACTTGTCGCTCTGAAATTTAGGATGAATATAGTGCTAACCCACAAAGCACAAACATATTGAAAACATCTTGAAAATTGGGGCTTAGCACTATTTTGCTACCGAAAACTTTATACTTTTTTCGGGGGGAAAAGGCGTCAATCTTTATTTACCATATTATTGGTCGAATTCAAATATTACATTTGTACACAAGGTAGAGTGGTAGATAAAGATCATGAAAACGTGTGTAACTTAATTTTCACAAAAGTGAGGTTAGCACTATTTCCATCGACCCCTCAATTCTTAGGCACGCAAATCGAGGTTATCTGCTTTTCCACAAGTATGTTATGTTTCAATGAAGTATTTAAGGTTCTTTTTTTTGGAAGACATTTTTGATTTGTAAATTGTTCCTTCAATTTTGCGATGTTAATTGGATAAACACAGAATAAAAACTAAAAACCATGAAAGAGTCATTTCTTTACACAATCCAGATACTTCAGCTTTAAAGAGTGTAGCATGCGCCTTTCTATGCCATTGTCTATGGAAAGCCAGTTTATGCAAATAGTATTCCTACACAGTATTGACCTTAGAGTAAGTTAATGATTGCTCGTAAACAGGTGTATAACGTGAATCCAACACTGACGCGCGTATTGCCAAATTTAGCGAGGTACCTAAAAATCAATATTAAACGTAATCCACAACTTGACTCACTGTTTTTATCAATGTAATGACCTCCAAATTCCTCTGTTTATTTGTTAGTGGTTTTTAGTAGACGGCTACAGAGATCTACGTAAAGAGAAAAACCCCAAGACGCCATAATTTTATCCGGTCCACTTTGATGTTGCCGCCAAACTAGATCAGATGCAACTGTTGTACTTTATAAAGCAAGGCATTAGACGGACACCGCTGCTATCGCTATTTGATAATAGTTGTTCTATCAATTACAAATGAAATTATTTATTTATTTGCAAATATAATGACATTCACTTTTGTCATAAATATTACCAAAAGATTGCTTTCATGTTTGATCTCGTACGATCATACTCATATCGAAGAGATTGTTTTGGGGTCATTAACAACCCCCCCCCCCTCCCATCAAGAGTAGGGTACTTTATACCCCCCTTAATGATGGGAATGTCATTCATGGGTTATAAGACGCGATTTTGGAATTTTGTTGGTCCATTTTTTATCTTTCTCGAACAGTCTGGTAACAAATTAAACATGACTGATAAAGTATTATCATAGTTAATGAATAATTCTATAAATCGAGACAACCGGACTTACGTTTGAATTCTGACGAGAACGTTTCGCGTCCTATCCGGGACGCTTCATCAGCTCCTCTGAAGAGGTGGCGGGAAATTAGCGTCGTTGCGACTCTGCGTTCTCGTCAAAATACAAACGTAAGTCCAGTTGCCTTGATTAATATACTTATTGTTGTTATCATTAACAAACAAACACAATCACATGAATGAAAATAAAAGAAATGAGGTAAAAGTGGAATTCTTACTTGGAGTGTCCTCGAGTCCCAAGTCTTCTTGTCGTCAAATTGGGAAACTTTTGTCGAATCGTCTGTCAATCAAGCAAAAGAAACACCCGTTATTACAAAAAATATTCTAAGTAGTTCACTGTTTATTACCTCGAAGCTTTACATCAGCCTCCCATTACATCTCAGAATAATTACCGATTCGGAGCAATTTGCAAAAGAAATTTCAAAGACAGCACTTTCCTCACTCCTTTGTTTTACCTCTGATATTCGTATTACGTTAACCTTGTTTATGTCCCCCCATATCTCCGTCACACTATAACAAAAGTTTGCTTTACACCCTTTACTTCTACCAATGTCGTAAAAATAGTTTTTTCACATTCTTTGATTTTTTGTTGTATTGTTACTCAGTATCTTATGGTCGTTTTCACTTTGTTCATTGTCAAATTATTTGTTTTGTTTGTGATCTTTCATTGCACTATTTTTTCACGGCCTTGCTGGAAATCAGCTTTCAGCTGAAAGCGGGCTCTTTATTTCTCTGATTAAAACAAATGAAATACTTTCATAAATTGGGGTGAAACAAGAAATGTAGCTTTTATCCACCTGATGTTTTTCGCTGACTAGCTTTGTCCACTCATCATGCTCATGTGGACTTTCTCAGATTGAAAGAACATAGACGATTCTTTAGACTCAATAACCCTTGTCTTTTCAGCCGTCTCTGAACATGGACATTGACTGGGATGATGTACACATTTGACTTTGAAATCAACTTATGACCAAGAAAGGTTAAATTAATGTCGCTGTACGGATTAAAAGACCAAATCCACATTGTAAAACGATCCTGGATATTATGTACATTATCACTAATATTATGTTCTAGTGATTTCTATAAAAAAAATAACAGCCAGCAGCTCTCAACGGGGGAAAACAATTCCAGCATGTTTAGCTTGAGAGAGTCCGCAGGATTAGACGAAAGCTAGCTAGCAAAAACACAAGGTTGATATAAGCCAAATTACTTGTTGTGTACATGAAGTAATATTTTTCAAAGTTGAATTCAAATTGTGAATACTGATAACGTTAGCGGAGTCTTCCAACAAGGGAAACCTCTCTTTTATATTGTGCTGTTTTGATTGTTTGGGCTCTTGTTTCATGTCGTTTGGCCAATGTTCGTTCATAGGACTCATAGCTGTGTTCAATTAGTTGAGTTTCTTTGTACAGGAGTGATACGGTCTGATGATCAGAGAGTAAATTCGTGAGAGAATGCCTGAAGGCGCTAATCCATGCCATCCAATTTTACCTTTTACCTTTACATTAGGGTCCATAATTATAGTGAACATTTTATCTAACTGAATCTTGTTATCAAAACCACAAATTATGTGTTTTTTTTAATGGGGAAAATGTACACTTCGAAGATAATTATATATTCACAATCAACAGTCGCATGTTAGGATAATCAGAACGAGAAAAATATATCAATTAAGAATTCGTCTGTTCAAAGTTTGTTAGATCCCACTCTTAGATCCCACGAATAATTATTCATATGAATAAAGCTTCTCCCAAGACGGTAGTATTCAATCCTAAATCTACCTCATCTTTCTAAATGCCAATACAGAAAAAAACACATCTTTTCAATTCGTTACGATTTGTTTTTCGCCCCACTTGATGAAAGGTCACTAAGTTCGGGTTGCCATGGCGACGAAATGAGTGTTTAAGTGGTACGATAAACAAAGCGATAAGACCTCGGAAGTTTGGAATGGTTCACATGGGTACAGCCCCAACACCATTTGGGGTCCAAACGCTTATCAGCCGACACAAAGGTTGGCCGTCAGATTTTAGATCTATTTTTCTGTCCTTCTCGTCGTCCTTCCCCGCGTTTTCTCTTCTTACTTCGTTCTTCTTTTCTTCTTCTCTTTCTTTTCTTTCTTCTTCTTCACTTCTTCTCTTCTTCCTTCTTCTATTCTTCCTTCTTCTTCTTCATTCTTCTTCTTCTTCTTCTCTTCTTCTTCTTCTTCTTCTCTTCTTCTTCTTCTTCTTCTTCTCTTCTCTGCTCTTCTTCTTCTTCTTTCTTCTTTCTTCTTCTTCTTCTTCTGTTTTTTTTCCTTTTTCTTCGTCTTCTTGAAGGTAAAATTAAAATTAAACAACACAACCTGGTTTACTATAGAACAACTCATCAGGTGTTCAAACATTTAAACAGCAATGCTCATTTTTTAAATGCATATTTAAAGGCAGTGGATCTCTTTTGCATGCCTAAAAATTAACTTGGTGTAAATACAGTGGCATTTAGAGGAAAATGCCATCTGTGGACCTTTAGCAAAATCCAGTTTTAGAGGAATTATAGTGACCGTTAGACTCTGAATTCAATTTTTGTCTCGCGAGAAAAAAATTCCTACCATAGAACGTACGCTGAACAGCTGTTGTTTTACTTTCGCATTTTTCAAATTCTAGGAAAGAACTGACCCCCAAATTTCACAGACATGCCTTTCATCAATAGCCTTAGGGCATGGGTTATCTTTTCCTGGTCTGCGGGGATGTTTGCAAATGAGATCCACTGCCTTTAAAATTGGGAAAACACTGCTTACATACTTAAACACTTGTCTAAACTTTTAACTGGATTTGTTTACTTGAGGAGAAAAGAACATTCATTGATCAGTATTTAAATGGGCAATTCCATAAAATATGTACGTCCGACCCCCTCTGTGGGACCTTCCGGAAATGATTTCTTTGATTTCTTGTTCTTAAAATGGTTATAATGCTCTTATCCTGGCTTGAGCAGATTGTGGAAGTGAAGTATTAAAGAATGGAGAAAAATGGGGGGTTGGATGTACAAAAGTTTATTATTTTATGGAATTGCCCAAATATGACTATGACAGAAATGGAACCCATTGAAAGCTACCCAACAAATCAGTTCGTAGCAGTGATTTCTTACAATGATCACACAACAAAGAGGAAAAGACTGACCTTGAAATTGTTTCATTAATAGAAATCTTACACGGTATACCTCATTCTGACATCATTGTGTGTCAAACCATGGACCTACTAACACACAGAGGACTTCTTTCAATCGCGTAATTTCCTTTCAAAATTTTAACAACTCAGTTGTTGTTTTTTACTCTTTTTTTCTGCTACCATCAGTATACCATCAGTATACCTTGACAGAAAAATGTGTTGTGTAGCTTTCAATTCGCTCGGGGCTCGATGGAAATTCCGTACTATGCTTGATTCTCCTTAGATAAACAAATTCAAGACAAATCCTTCCAGCCAGGAAATACACTCCAGCTGGTGTATACTGTATAGACCTATATCTTTCAATCAGTTTGGTTCTAGAGGCATTTTTATTTCTCCCAATCATGTGACATGCCCTTTAACCCATGAGCGCCTAATAATCAGGCTATATACATCTTCACAAAATCTGATGAATGGAAATCCACTTTTCAGAAATAACGAGTAGGAGGAGACTAATAGTAATGACGTATACAGGGAGACAGACGACGTTGTTATTATGTAACAGCGGATGCACCTTTACTCCGAGTCAATCACAAGCGCGATATACTATATTGACTAGTTAACTTTATTAACCGCGCAGAAAAACAGTTTACTTACAAGATCGATAAGATTAATGGGTTGATTGTGGTGGGTCGGGAAAGATATGTCAAAGAGTTTTATCAAACTTTAAACAGATCACTTACATGAAATACTATGTAAGTTGAAAGATAAATATATCACGATGTGGATGTGGAATGTATATATGGGACAAAGCCCGTCTCAAAGATTTCTATTTAAAGAATTTCTTTGAAATCCCGATGTCGGTTTGACGTATTTGGTTTATATTTGTCGTATTGCCATAGTATTGTGATGAAAACAAAATGCTGTAAACATACACACACACACACACACACACACACACACACACACACACACACACACACACACACACACACACNCGACACACACCACACACACACACACACACACACACACACACACACACACACACACACACACACACGCACACGACACACACACACACACACACACACGCACACACACACACACAACACACACACACACACTAAGCACACACACACGACACACACACACACACACACACACACACACACACACACAACACAACACACACACACACACACACACACACACACGACACGCACACGCACACACGCACGCACACACACACACACACACACAAACACACACACACACACACACATGCAAGCACACACACACACAAACAAACATGCAAGCACAGACTCACAAATATATTTACACACAGACGTATATTTATACATTTTATGCGTGAAATACGTTATACAGTGTGAACCAAAAAAGATAATCCACGTTCAGGAAGATCATTCCCAACTATTTCACTATACATGTAGTAATACACAGAAAAAAGGCTGTTCACAATTTTATACAACGTTGTTTACTATATCTGATCAGGTATTGTTTGTATTCAATTTATACTATTCATTGTTCAAAAGACTGAAAATTGCTGTTTCAAATTATAGGCCGAAACACTTGTTTGAAATTTTAAACAATTCCTGATCAGTTCATATAGTAAACACTAAACAGCGTTATATAAATGTTTAAAGAGCAGTTTTTACTGTGTATATGAGTAGGTCTATATTTGTTTTCCTTTTCTTTCTAATCACTGGTGCAAGGTTGGCCGGAGTGGGAAATACTGGCGGTAAATACCGGTAAATACCGCCTCGATAATTTTTTAGGAAAATGGAAAATAGTTGGAATGCAGGGAAATACTATGAAATACAATTCCTGAATAATTTCAGGTATTGCCCAGGCATTTCCCAAGCATTTTATAGCATTTCCCTGTACATTCCTATACATCTTGACTACTTTCCAGCATTTCCCAGTATTTCCCGCCTGGGCGAGAAATACTTGAATTACCCGGGAAATAGCCAACCCTGCACTGGTGCCATGCATGAACAAGTGCGTTGCCCTTGATGAAGACTATATCAAATTAGACTTTTTGCAAGTTTTGGTCAAAGACTGAAAATGATGATGTATGCAGGTTCACGTTTTAAAAGTTGCTCTTTATGGATATTTATACATAAAATTTTCCAAAATCTCTATCACGCCCTTTAAATACTAACCCTTTAAAATGGATTACCTTTCCTACACACTGTAAATTTAACGACGACGGTCTCTAGACTTAATTTCAATATTTAGTTTGATTTGATTTCTGCAGTTTCAAATGAACATAATTACAATAAAGAGAATATAAACTACAAAACAAAATTCAGTTTTGTATTTGGCCATTTTCAAACAAAAGTGGACATGAGGGTGAAAATCAAAACTTGCAAGAAATCAATAGGCTTCAATATTTTTTGAAACGAGATATCTTAGATGATAGTTTTCCATGAAAATTACATAAAATATTTTAATCATTTGTCGTAACACAGTGAATTTAGTACAAAGGTAATTAATATTAATGTGGGTATTTTTGCATTTTGTCATGTCACTCACGACATGTAAGGGGGGACCATTTGCCAGAGAGACGGAATGGTTGATTGTGATTACAGATGTTACATACATGTAATCTAATTATGCACATGTTTTAGGACTCATGGTACTCTTGGAGAACTACTTTGGTACAAATCCTACCATAACCGATAAAGGTCAGACACCCATGTCCAAAATTTGTCGTGTCACTCACGCACCTTATTTTAATCATAATTATTTGTCCAATTGTAGAATTCAAATCAAACTGGTAAAGACACATGTCAGTCCTACATTATACCTAATATGGTAGTCATCATCCACTCATAACCTCCAAGTGGGAAGATATGAGCCCTTAAAGACGCTATATAACACTGTGGAAAACCCGTTTAAAATATTGTTGAACTTTGCTGTCTGACATAATTGACAGTGTTTGAATGGACAAATACACACCCTAGAACACAAAAGTTCGGACAGTTGTGCTGTCACTAGTACAATATGTGCAGATACAAATTGGCACATGAATTATTCTCAGCCGATAGGAAATTCTGCAACACAGCAGTCTATGGGGGAAAGCTGGAATGGTCTCTCAATGATTTTCACTTTTTTAAAGCACTTAGTGATCGTTTTAAACTGCAAATTTTTCAGGGCTTCAATTTTAGACAGTATCAGAGACACTGGTAGCATGGGGAATCATGTAGCTCAGATTTTTCAAACTGGAAACAACGTTATACATTACAATGCCTGTAATTTCAATATTTAGTTTGATTTGATTTCTGCATTTTCAAATGAACATAAAAGAGAATAAAAACTACAAAACAAAATTCAGTTTTGTATTTGAGATTTGTTATTGTTCATATTGTTTGACCCTTTCAGCAAGCTTTGTTGTAATGTTACTAAGAGGTTAGGGTGGTCTTTCAATGCAATCAAAACCAGACTTGACTTGTACATACAGTCCCTGTTACACTCAAAAACTTTAAAAATATATTTATATCAGTAATATTTCATTTGCTCCATAATATTTATCACATTATTTTGATGTTTTTGTTGTTTATAGTCGGCTGGGTAATTTACCTTTTGTCCCCTTCTCACTTTCTCTCTATGATTTTCTTTAGATTTACGATCTTTTATTTTATTTAACATTGTTAAAATGTTTGCTTCTTAAATACGCCTATGACAAGCCGCTCAAGCAATTTTTCACTATTGACAAAGCTATCCTTAATAATAAATTAATTAAATGATTAATCAATAATTAGTGGATACATATATACATACATAAACACATATAAACACTGGAATAGGAAACATCGAAACGTTACAAACGCGTTTACTGAAACGCGTTTACCGAAACGATGTTTAAACGCGATGATGCGTTTATAGAAACGGGTTCGCGTGAGGAGTCGCTTTGTAGCCGTTTGTAACGTGACGAAGATTTCGATTGCCACTGCACATACACGAATACATAAATAATTGAATGGTTAAATAATTAAATAACTACATAAATACAATCATGTAATTAATTAGTTAAACAATTAACTACAATATTAATTGGATCAATATACTGCTTACCTTTCCAAAGGTTGCGGCGCACGCTGGTTCCAGGCCTTCTTTTCGACAGAAGTCCAAATAGTGGGCGTAAAGGATACAACGGGGCAAGCAAACTCCCTCACAAATGCAGTAGTTCTCTTCCAGCCTGGCAAAAAAGACGATTGATGATGCTAATAATTCAAATCACTTTTACGTAAGATAGCTAGAAGTGACTTGCACTTTTTTGTCACAGAAAAAAGAAACCTGCTTCATTAACTTTATAAGTCAACACCGTTGTTGAAAAAAAAGTAATCCAGTTTCTTAATTCATCGCCATTTAATTATTTTCTTCGTATATCGATTAATTATCAATCCTTTTTTCTCTTTCCCACTATTTTTTATGCAATTACTTTTGTTTCGTTGTGATTTGTATTATAGATACACGTAATTTCTTGTCAATGTTATGTAAATTGAATTTTCCACAGATTGTTGAAAAATAGTTTTTCATAAACCAATATGTCTTTTTCAAACCATGAATAGATAAGGTAATGTATTGTATTGTACACTTTGTTTCATCTGTTCTGGGACTGTGATTGTGTAAAGCTAATTTAGAATAATGTTATTGATTTAATAAGACAAAATCAGGACCCTGTATACATTTTCATCCCTTCACTTTTAGCACTTTTTTTTAACACTTTGGGTGCCATCGGCCCATATATGCGCCGAGAAGACAGTCAGTTCCATACTTATTAATTCGAATGACAAACATCACTGAAGTTCCTACAATGATATTCATCATACGATGAAGACACATTGAACTAAGTGAATGAGTTAAAATGTCTTGTCTCGACAGCATTTGGACTT
Source organism: Eucidaris tribuloides (assembly GCA_001188425.1). NCBI lineage: Eukaryota > Metazoa > Echinodermata > Echinoidea > Cidaroida > Cidaridae > Eucidaris > Eucidaris tribuloides. The sequence continues at coordinate 3,467 of JZLH01S0171163.1, read as the reverse complement.
TCATAGAAAAGCGTACGTTTTTAAAGGTCATACACATAAGTCCAAAGCATCCCAGCACCCAAAGTGTTAAAGACATATTTTTATCGTATGTCTGTGCATAAAATGTTACATTTACGTGTGTAAAATCCAGTTGAGGTAAAATCTCAAACTTCGTTGGTTTGAAACCCATCATGAAATCCCAAAAGACAACTGTGAATTATATTGCCAAGAAAACTGCAAAATGTCCCATTTTTTAAAAGTGGAGGTTTTATATTTTATCTATTTGGGTCTAGAATTGTATCTCTGCATTCGTATGTTCGTAATTACATCCTTGTTGCCTCCTATTTATTCTTTTATTTGAAACTTATTCTATTATATGTTATTATACCGTTCATTGCAATAAACACAGGAAAACCATTAGCAAAGACACTAGCAGCATGGCCATGCTCATTATTTTTTAAAACTGGAAGCATTGTTAAACGATACCTTTAAATTCAGTATAGTTTAAATATTTCGTAATCATCTCTGACTCTCGAATTGGGAAAAAGGGTCAATGAAAGTGAGACCTTTGGAAAAAAAAAGTTTTCCTTTCCAGTTTCTGTTATTAGTTTCTTAATTGCACACTACATGTATTACTAAATAATCAAAATACCAGGGAAATGAATGGAGTTACATTACTCAAAGAAACCAATTACATGATACTGTATTATTTACGTATGGCTAGTACGTACTCGGCACAGCTATCTCTTCTTCAGAATTTCTATCTCAACTATATAAAAAAAACAATCCTCATAATTCCTGTTTCGATATTTTATTCATATGTACCTTAAACTGCCACCAGCGTCGTACACGACCTTGATTAAGTTTTAACAGCAAATAGTCGATTAATATTTACAAGAAGGCAAATGCACACATGGAAGATTCAGAGAATATTTTGTATAATGTAGTCGATATCGCCTTGACATAATGCAAGCGAAACTTTCCAAATGCACAATTCTGGGAGATAGCATTACTAAAAAATGTTCAATGTTAGTTAAGCATGCGACTAAATATAAGAACACAAAGAGTAGATGCTGCTGCTGATGATGATGAGGAGGAGGAGGAGGAGGAGGAAGAAGAAGAAGATGAAAATTGAAAAAGAATAATAAGAAATAGAAGAAAGAAGAAGAAAGAAGAAGAAGAAGAAGAAGAAGAAGAAGAAGAAGAAGAAGAACAAGAAGAAGAACAAGAACAATAACAAGAGAAGAAGAAGAAGAAGAAGAAGAAGAAGAAGAAGAAGAAGAAGAAGAAGAAAAAAAAGATGAAGAAGAAGAAGAAGAAGAAGAAGAAGGGACAAGAAATGGAATACAAAGGAAAGACAAGAACAACAAGACAAAAAGGACGGAGAGAGAGAGAAAGAAAAAAGAAGGAGTGGAAGAAAGCATG
>JZLH01S0171075.1:2968-14761 GCA_001188425.1 Eucidaris tribuloides | reverse complement strand
ACACACACACACACACACACACACACACACACACACACACACACACACACACACACACACACACACACACACACACACACACACACACACACACACACACACACACACACACACACACACACAGGTCTTCTCCAATATGAAAATCGGTTAAGAATATCTTTTTTTAGTTCATCATAAATTTACAGTTTTAAGAAGTGTACCAAGCGCCTTTAAATGATTATGATTAAACCTGTCAGTTTTCTTTGTTTCAGTTGTTGATGTTGTGTTTCCTATTTTTATTTTCCCCAGTTTCCTAACTTTGCAATTTCTCGTTGAAGCATCAATTGTTTGGTACTCTTGTTGTTGTTCTTAAATCATGCATGGGATGCAAAGTCAAAATCAGTGTTCATATTAGTGATTTTATGTTCACTGTTCAGTAAATGTATGTATGTTTGTATGTATGTATATTTCCACTTGTCTGTGAACTGTAGTATGACAAGCTTCATGAGGTGAAGTTATTTGAAATGTAAGTAATCATCTTTCCTTATATTCAGAAATATGAATACTTCACAATCCCTGCTACATATATGTGAACTAAAAAAATACATGAAGTTAACATTTTTTTTTTTGCGTGCCACGTTTTATTTGAAATTAGCGATCATTTGAAGGAAGATGTAGCCAGAAACTAACAGGAATAAGTTAATAAAGATTTCAGGATATTGCCAACCAATCAGATCGCACATGTGCTGGCCTTGAGCTGACCGTACGTGACTGGTGCATACCACCCAACGTGTGTTAATCGCACCGTAGTAATATATGCACTTTTTGAATCAATAAACTCCTCCCCTGTACAGCTGTTTCGGCAATTTTCTTCTGTGGAAAATTTAGCAAAGACTTAATATTGACAGAAATTTACTAATAAATAGAGCCTTGCTGAGGGTAAGTGTCACACAGTACCCCTTATTTAGGCTGTCTTTATCACCATGTAGCATAATTCTCTCAATACTCACAATGTCATTTTTTTTTCTTAACTTATTTCTATTATTTACCGGCTTTATCTTCCTTTAAATAAAGGTCTGCTCATGTTCCTGTTCCCATATTTTTTTCTGCAATTTAGCGTATTGTAGAAATATACAAATGATTGACTGATCCATAATCATTCACTCACTGTGGAGGCAAAATTGTGTTGACAATATTTCAGTTGTGGTGTAGAAATTAAAATATATTATTGAGATCACTTTCTGGGCACTGTGAGAATACTTTATCTTGTATGAAAACTTCCATAAAATGGAGAAATAAGTTTTAAAGTGCACACGTACAAGCATATATGATGTATAGAATTGTGTATTCTACTTCAGAAACTAAATACTTTAAACAAAACTTCCCTACATCCAAAAATGCAATGGTAATTTGTCCTACTTTCGCAAAAGGAAGCAAATGCCAATTTTTTTTTAATTTGTGTTTATCATTTACATTGGCATCAATGCGATATCCACAGCATTTTGACTTTGATATATATTGTGATAGATAAATTACTTCTTTTCCAAATTTTTATGATATTTCAAAAAAATCAGTAACTCAAATTGCTTCCTTTTGCCAAAATATGGTAGATTACATGTAGTTCTCAATGTCAGTTACTTGCATAATTCCATAACTGCTATTTGCTAAAATTAGCATATTTCCTCTTCCCTCTCCCCAGTATGGTACAGTCAAGGATGTACGCATCGTGACCTACAGGAATGGCACCCCGAAAGGGCTGGCATATGTGGATTTTGAAGATGAGGTGAGAGACAAAATTAAATATTTTTACTGATGTATGTGCAGTCAGTTTAGTATAGGCCCATGCTTATGATCAAGATCAAGCTCCATGCATATCATTAAAGGGAAATGGCAAGATTGGAAATGGTCCTCAATTCATGACACAATGCTCCCAGAATCGAGTATATGATTTAGTGATTAGTTACGTTACACTTTATGACAAACTTTACTCAACATTTGGCTCTTACATGAATATGCTTTCATATTATTTTTTTGTTTTGGTACTGTCAATTCTCCAGACTGGCACCTACTTCGCAACATCAAGCAAAATCATGAGACATGTTTCAGTGGGTAATAACAAGAACTTTAATTATGGTTAGTTACGTTACGTAAAGAGGACATGGAAATAAATGACAAGTCTTTGTCCTCAAAGTTTCCTCAACCTGTTTTCAACTGAAACAAACTGTGGTATTCATGCTATTTCTGGCATCTTGATAAGTCATTTGATATATAACTTATTGATAAAAATTTAATCTTTTCATTTTTAACTACAACATCAAAAACGTGGTTAGTTACGTTCGGTTAGTTTACGTTACATTTTTGTCCAATCCACACAAAATTTGCTGTTTATTCATGTCTTTTTCAGATTTAGTATGCATATGTGGGGCTTTATTAATTTTTTTTCCAAAAAACAATGAGAAGGAGGCTATTATAAAACTGAGATTTAGTCACACTAGTCCCACATGTGGTATTTCATGTATGGTTCTGGTTCTCCTAGAGGGTGCTGTTGAAGACGTAAAATTTAGAGTAGAAATGATGTCCCCCATTGTTTCTTCATGATTCATACCCATTCAAACCATTGAAATGTAATACGATTTGAGATAGACCAATTTATATAATTTGTGATTTGTCCAATAATTCACGGAATTGCCCATATACTCTTTAGAGTGTCTGCTGTGAAAATTTCAACGTCATTACTTCCAATTTGTTACACAATTATCAGAAAATGCTGTGATGGTGGAATTTGTTGTGTAGCTTTCTATGAGATCAATTTCTATCAGAGCTGTAATTGCATAAAACTGTAACCACTAACCAGATAAAAACTCTGGTTATTTCAATCTGGGTTTTTTCCAATTGGTAAAATGAATGGTAAAATCATGCTAACCAGAGTTTTCATACTTGACTAGAGAAATTTCTCCAGTTAAAGTTTTATGCAATAGGCCCCAGGAGATTATTAAATACTGGTAAATCAATGTTTGTTTTTCCTTAACCCTAATCAGCCTGGGCTTTTTTGAAATTACATATCCCGGGGGGGGGGGGGCTAATTTGGCCCCCCCTTCAGATCTCGGCCGCGGATCGCGCGAACGCCGCGAAAATTGGCACGTGCATAGAGCCGGACGTAATCTCCAAGACTGTGTAGTTAGATTTTTGAAAAATAATTATCTTCTATTTTTAAGTAATTAATTATGCATATTTATGTATAAAATCATATTTTTACCTATAACTCCCTTTAAACAGCTCACAGAATGCTAATTTGTGGTGATAATATTCTTTTTGACATTTCTAACAATTAAAAAAATGCTGAATCAGAATTAATTTCTTATGTATTTTATTGTTTCATGAATTTCTTATGTATTTCTCTGTTTTTTCAACTTTTTGTTTTCTATTGTTTTTTCGATGAAATTTCGCGGGGACACTTTTGCGATCATAAACAGTATAAAATTAGTTAATTTCAATCAGTAAAAGTAAAAATAATCATACATTTATGAATTTGGGCTGAAAACACAATTTGCATTGAAATAACACACGACTTCATGTTTTTGAGCGATTTTTGGTGTGATATGCAAGTACGAAAAGTTGCGTAACTCCGGAACCGTGTACCCGGACGTCGCGAATTTGGTCTCAAAAGATGCGCAACACTTGAAAGTAAAAAGTCAGCGAGCGACGCGGTCAAAAAATTTCTCCAGCGGCAGAATGGTCGAGGCGAACTTCTGTCGATTGGGGGAGGGGGGCTATTTTAGCCCCCCCCCCCCCCCCCCCCCGGGCCAGATAGGGTTAAGTAAAGAAATTCTAGGACAAAACATCCAGTTGAGTATACCACCTCAAGCCAGTGCATATTTGGCATATTGTTCAACAAATTTGGTTCTATGGCCATTTGTGACTTCTGTTTATCATGTTGCTGCCCTTGAAGCTATGATTACCAAATGATTAGTAAGTGCGATAAGCTTGCAATGATGGCGTGAATTACCCTGCCCTGCGATGATTTTGTCGATGCGTCGCTTGATGTCATAGTAATTTTGACTATTATTAGCAATGCATACATTTAATACATGCTTACAGTGTAAGGTCTTAACAAGTACATATGTTTAGTGTCAGAGTTGGATGTGAATGTCAAGTGTACATGTAGGTTAGTTGAAAATAGCATACCTCGCTTTTTGAATCAATATTTTATCTGCTGCAATCCCTTAAATTTTGATTTGTATGAATTATTATGCGCTTACATTTTTATGCATTGAGAAAACAGGCTGTGTCTTTCTTACATCAGATTATGCGTCATACTAACATTTTTTGGGCAATTGCTTGAGGTATGATCATACATGGTAGGTATGCCATAAAAAATAGATCAAATGCTTTGCGTCTTTTTTTAAGATTAGTAATACAGTTCAGAAGTGGACTGCAAGTACATATTCTCAGATATTTGAATTATATAACTGCTGTCATTGCTCGTCACCATCGTAGCTTGGTGGGCTGTCCCGCCCTGCCCAGAAAACAGTAGAATTACAGCGTTAATCTTCCAGCTTGGTCATTCGTTTCTTCTCAGTCTCTGAGAAATAATCAAACTATCAAGCACTTTGAATCTGATATTTATTATGGACCTAAGAAAAGAACATATAAATCAGTATGACCTTAAAAGCTAGCGTATCTGCATCCTTACATTCGAGTACTAGTGGCGTCGTCGACAGGCCTTCTGTCGCGAAAGCTTGACGAGATAACAGTATTTGACTGCAAAGACGAGTATGTCGACGAGAGATTTTAATCTTACCGACAACAACACACAGGGTATCGAAGTAAATAAATCAGGACCTAACAATGTCATCTCAGCAGGCAGTCACTTCTCAAAGCAAGCATTTTTTTTTCCTTTTTCACGCTTGCAGAAGGTTATAGAAACTGAGAACCATTGTTCTGAGTGTAATTTACACTATAAGAATCTTGGTTCCCACGGAAATTGATGATGTGGTCAAGCCATGCAGTGAGCCAGGCAATTGAAAGTCCAAAGTTCAAAATTCCACAAGCTAATAGTGATGTCAGTCATGATTATTTAGGGCCCCCTGGCAGGCTTATTATCCCCTGCAGTATGTAGCCACAATACAGGTGTATTTTAACATGTATAGGTACGGTGGTGTAAGACTGTCTTATGAATTCAATGTCCCGATTTATCTGAGCATTGTTTTGTCGACAGCTGTGTTTGTCATCTAAATATTTGAGGTGACATGTCGAAAGAGAAATTTCTATTTGACGACGGCCCTATTCAGTACACTGCGCCAACGACACGCTAAGATTTACACTGTTCCTTATGATAAGTAACAGGTTAATTCTCAATGTGTCGCCAGTGCAATTTTTCATCCCCAATTGTACCCCTTAAATAATTGCCAATGATATTGAAAAAAACATAAAAATTATTCTCATTTTTATGTAGCAGAGGAACAGGCCTCATTAAGTCTTCTCTAAAACTGGTAGTTTTACGGTGCATACATTCCCACAAATTTGAGATTTTGTTACAGATTTTTGTGAGAAATGGGAAAACATTCACTGTTTTATTTATTTGTTTATATCTATTGTTACAAAATGTATTACTTTACAAAATTAATTCTGACTTTATAATCTCAACAATAATAGAATAAAACATATATAGTTAGGATGAACTTTCATCTACAAATTATGTACACAGCACTTCATCAATATTCCTCTGTAAAAAGTTACCACTGTTTAAAGTTGGCACTGCACTCAACAATTTGTGGAATTATTTTTAAAAAAGGGCCTTACCTTAAGAGTAAAAGAATAGTTAACTCTGTGTTTCCATCATCCCACAGGCCAGTGCATCCAGGGCTGTGGTGGGACTGGATGGCACCAAGATAGGAGAACACACCATCAGTGTAGCCATTAGCAACCCACCCACCAGGAAGACACCACTCAAAGATGCTGCACTGGAGACAAAGGAGGAGAAAGAACCACCCAAATCCCTGGGAGCCAAGTAAGTCGTGACGTGAATTTCTGAAACGAGTGGTAGAATGTAGATGTCCTCAGTTTCTTGTGTGGTGAATTAAGATATAGAAATTAAACAGTCATGCCTCAACACAATTTCAAAATTACTGATCATTTCAAGTCAAGGTTCTTGTTCATGTTTCAGACAAATCAAATGAGTAAACGATTTGTAATCATTCACACATTTTGAACTCTAGTAACTATGGAATTCAAATATTTTCCCTAGGTATTAATTTTGCATGTAAACTTTGGCTTGGAAATTGTCAAACTGTGTACTAATCAGGGTTGGGCTCAATTACTTTCTTCAATTACAATTACAATTACAATTACAATTACGTGCCTGCCAAAATTTTCAATTACAAATTACTTTTCAATTAAATTACATTTTTTCAATTACAATTACCAATTACTTTTGCTAATTACAATTACAATTACTTTCTCTATATTCAAACTATATGTACGCGTATGGACAGGGAAAAAAATACAATTTTCTTTTCGGGGGCTACTTTTCGCCGTTTCAGTGCTTTCCAGATATTCTTTTGTATTGACCCTATGGTAATTTTCGGGGGCTCTTTTACACATTTCGGGGGCTCTTTTGGCCATTTCGGGGGCTAAATCGCCCGCAGCCCCCGTGTATTTTTTTCCCTGCGTATGGAGCTAGGTGATATTTTTGTCTCTCTTTTGTACCCTGTCCACATGTGTACATGTACCAATTTGTTTTGAATGCATTTAAAAGCAAGACCAAGAGGAAAGTGGTGAGGTGTTTAAGTGGGAGTACACAGGATCAGATTAATAGAATGAGTAATTGAAAGTAATTGAGAGTAATTATGCTCAATTACATTTTTTTCAATTACAATTATAATTACTTTCCTTTCAAAAATTTCAATTACAATTACTCAAATTTTTTAAATTACGTAATTGCTCAATTACCCTGTAATTGAGCCCAACCCTGGTACTAATATATGTATTCAAGCCATAATTGTCATGTTGTCAATTCAGGTACATCATGTATACTACTACTACAACTACTACTACTACTACTACTACTACTACTACTACTACTACTACTACTACTACTACTACGACTGCTACTACTAATGATGATGATGACAACAAAAACATACACAGCTTACAATATTCATATAGCACCTACTACAAAAGTTTCCAGGCATTGTAAGACCAAATAATTAATGTATATCTCTATTCACCCTTCCACCACCTTGCAACGTTCATACTTCTAAAACTGACAATATGGAGTAAAATAAAAACAAAAACAAAAATAGTGTCAACTTTCGAAAACGCCACATCGAGTACAAAGGAATAGAGGGAATCAATACTTCTTGGAGCCCCGTAAATTGTGAAATATGAATAATGGAAACTTTTGTCAATAGTTTGCACAAAGGCTTTTGGCATGGCTTGTTCTCAGTGAACTCAAGTAGGTTACAAATAACCTGCATGGCTATCCAAGGACCTGTTGCTTAGGGTGGTTCTTATTTTACAAAAATCTGAAAAACCAAGGTCTCACCCCTTGAAATGGTTCAGTTGCATGAAAAACTTATCCTGTACAATTTTTAGGAAAATTGAATAATATTTAAAGGTAGCTCAAAGGCCTCAAAGTTGGGTGCTCACAAATTAGATAGCCATGTAGTCCCACATACAGTGATTTATGTAGGGTACACAAATTGTACCATGGAACTGCCATTAATTAGCAATTTTCATGGGCTTACGTACGTATTCTTGGGTTAGGGTTAGGGAAAGGGTAACCTAACCCTACCCTCACCCTAAACTCTTAACGTATATCTAGATATTTGCTGGATAAAAGGCATTTTTGGTTCTCCCAATCATGTCACTGCCCTTTAAAGATTAGTGACATGACTGGGAACACTGGAAAATGCATCAAGAACCAAATGAGTTGAAATATATATATCAACTATTATGAACTATACATCAGCTGGGGTGTATTTTCCAGCTGGAAGGATTTGTCTTTACTTTGTTTACTTGAAGAAAATCAAGTATGAGCATACCACTATTTTATTTCTCTCATGCCCTGATAGAAATAAATCCCATAGAAAGCTACACAACAGATTTGCCTGCCACGAGGGATATTGGCAGTTTACAATCAGTCAATGTTTGACCACAAGATTTTCACAGCAATGTCCTTGCATACATGTAGTTTACTTGATTCTCTTATAGTTTTAGCACAAATTAACATTGTTGTTCTAATGTAGTTCTCACAGCACACAGTGCAATGTTTGGTTGAGTTCAGAACAACAAAACACATATTGTTATATGACTAGTTGATGTCAAGGTAATAACAATTGAGCATCAGGGGATACTCTGTTCTGAACCAAAAATTCCCCTCAAAAATTGTCCTAACATGCCCAAAAACCTACTGGTAAGGGGATACACTGTATAGAAAAAAACACCCCTCAAAAATTGTTCTAAAATGCCCGATGACCTACTGGTACTGGTCTTCAGGCATCTTAGTGCTATTTTCAAGGGGTATTTAAAGTGATACAAAGAGCCATGTTTGAAGTTTAAAACAACAATGTAAGAATTCTAAGAATTCTATTACTGTTTATGTATTACAGTAGTTACTGTAACTGCATTTCCAAAGATTGAGCATCAAGAAATACTTTATTTAAAAAATTAACCCACCTAATATTGTTTTAAAATGCTGGATAAACAGGATTTAGAGGTTCTCATGGCACATACACATAGTAACTTGCTTGTTTGAGTTTACAACAACAATAGAGGTACATAAATGACATCTGCTGCTATTTATGTTAAGCTGGATATTGTTAATGCAATACAGACTGAGCAACCCCTAACCCTAACACTAAAATGACTGACGATCATTTTTCTGCTGAGTCACTGTTAGTCACAACCAACTTTGTGTGCATATGCATTAAAGACACAATTTAACAATTACCACAGTTTAAAATATTTGAGGTATATAATCCTCCATGTTTTAAGTGTCTTTGATAAGATCTAGAAATGAAGCCTTGAAAAAAAATTGTACTTTAAAGTGAACATTTACTGCTTTAAAAGAGTGAAAATCTTGTAGTATTGGGGGGGGGGGGTGTTTATGCATACCATACCCATGGCAGCATATTCAAAACTTTTTTATGGTAGGATGTTTATTTGTCCGTTTAAGCACTATTATGTGGCTCAGATCAAAGTTTGACATTGTTTAAATTTGAAGTTCAACAAATTTAACGTTGAGCTTTAATCAATAATAGCATAGTTGGGGTTAGTCCTCAAATTGTGCTGAAAGTAACTATGCAAGGATTCTGCTGTAGAATTTTGTGGTAAAATAACTACTGTCAATTGTGGCAGGCAAACCTGTGTAACTTTCTATGGAATTTTTCTCTATTGGGGCACAAGAGAAATAAAATACTTTTATGTTCATGCTTGATTCACAATCCTTCCAGCCGGTGTATAGTTCGTAATACTTGGTATATACATGTATGTTTAAACTCATTTGGTTCTTGAGGCATTTTCAGGTGCTTCCAATCTTAACATTAACCTTTAAGATGTCCAGCAAATATTTAGGGTTAGGGTTTAGGGTTTAGGGTTAGGGTAGGGTTAGGATACCCTATCCCTAACCCTAACCCTAGTGTAGATAGGTAGGTCCATGGAAATTGTTTACAAATGGCAGTTCCACATGTTGTGATTTGTGTACAATACATAAATCACTGTATGTGGGACTACATGGCTACTTAACTTGTGAGCACCAACTTTGACGTCTTTGAGCTACCTCTAAATATTATTCAATGTTCCTGAAAATTTTACAGGATAAGTTTTTAATGCAACTGAACCATTTTAAGGGGTGAGACCATGTTTTTTCAGACTTTTGTAAAATAAGAACCACCCTACTGTTGCTGCGTAGAACCAGATGACATTTTCACTTAATCAGAGGAAATAAAAACTGTAAGAATTTACAGGTTTAATTGTGTTTAAGTTTTTTTTGAATTTGTTCTTTTTAAGTAATAACAACCGTCTTCATTCTGAGCTCTATCTTTTAAAATTGCCAAGTACATATACACCTACACACTCTTAAAATAAAGTTAGTACGTAAAATAAAATAACAGTGAACCAAAACAAACAAAATGCAGAACAAAACATAACAAAACAGCTCACTGATATTATCATGTCTGTCACAAATCAAGTTTTATATAATGGGAGCTACACGAGAGCAATGTTACTTATGGTAGGATTTATTTATTCTCGTTAATCCTCTCAGTACGACACTCATAATTTATTATGTACAAAATCAGTGGAGTTTTGTTATGATGGCACTGATAGTGTTAATTTGAAAGTTTACTTTCATAACTGGATCAATACAACAATTTATATGAAGGAAAAAGCACTCAGAAGTTGTCTTTTTAACTGTAATATATTTCTTGTTCTGATCAGCATAATTGCCATCGATGCTAGATAATGGACTACAGTTGCTAGGTAATTGAATCCAAGCGTTAAATGCCATCCCTCCGATCGATAAGCTGCCTATTGTGTTTAGTACCGGATATAAAAGGATTATTGGAGTTATTCATAGCTGTCGGCCGTTGTCTTGTGTTCCATTGCCTGATAACAATGGTGGGTCATTCATCCTCAAACAATGCAGGAAGCTGGAGCATTGCGACACCAGGAGTCCTCCAAACTGAATTGGGCATCGATCTTACAGATCATGTTCTGATTTAGTAATAGTGAAGGTAGATAGTGGTGTGCAGCTAGGGATATGACCCAATGGCAGATTTGGGAAGGGGGCAAAAGGGCCTCCATCCTCACCCAGCATACCCCAACCCCCACCCCCCCCAAAAAAAAAATGAGAACAAGAAAAAGGGAAACCCTTACTCACAGTAGTACTTGTGGTACCGATGTTTACAACTCATGAAGATGTTATTTTAAATATTATTTGTATTTTTTCATTTATTTAACATTCATTATATCTATTGATTCATTGATTGATTGATTATTCAACTATTTATTCATTTATTTATTTATTATTCAAGTATTTATTTTTTTATGTACTGATTGATTGATTGATTGATTTATTCATTCATTCCTGTACTTGTAATAAGTTAGTTATCGTTTGTTTGCTAGTTATAGTTGGCTCTTTTTTCACCCTTTTATATACTATAGAGGCATTGTTGTTTGGATGTGTTGAATTTTCATTTTGCATTTTTGGGGGTTCTTTTACAGACCTTTTCACCTTGTATCATTCACCCTTCCATTTTGCACCATGTGACATGGATGGCATTGGACACTAGTTGACCCCCCCCCCCCCGATATCAAAATTCCTTGATCTGCCCCTGTGATTGGAATCATTTCAAAATGACGTAATTCAGTATTCATACTTGTCCGACGAGTGAGAGCAATCAAGCAAGGTTGTATCCTTGGTAGGCAGGATTGAACTGCCTGTTTACGGCTATGGTCTTTCAGGATATATTACTAATTAAAAGGTCTACACAAAAAAGTGGAGGTGTGCTTTTTGCAGAATTTAATTAGTGATGAATTACAACTAACAGGCACTCACACAAATACAAAGACACACAGACACAGACACACAAACATACATACACATGCACTCCCACACAGACACTCTCAAACAGAAAGTATGCATATTCATTCACATGCTTGTAAAACACCAAGGGATGTTTTTAATTTGATGTCAAATTTCTGCCATTGTATATAATAATATATAGATCTATATTAGTGACCGAGGCCTACATATCAAATAAACCTACGTATATAACTGAGGACATACTGATGAGAAAAGAGTGCTCATTA